>JAZAYU010000041.1:158222-465400 GCA_038501625.1 Corbicula japonica
GCCAACCGTTATACATAAGAACGCTTTTGAGAGTGGCGTCCTTTGCCAATTGGGTTGTTACTAGTGATACTGTATCAATTAAGTAGCATGATTTAGTTGTGGTTTATATTATTTGTGCCAATATGCAAAACTTAGGCCTATAATTGACTGAAAAAGAGCGAATTTCGCAGAAATTTAAGTCTAATAAGTACATGTCATGATCTGGTGTGAGAGAAATTTATTTGAGTAACGCTTAACAAGTTTGGATTTAAATGAAAATTTACTCCTACCCAGTTATTTGAATATTGTGTTAGAAGATACTACACATCAGTGCTGTTTAAGTTTAAATGCATCGTCAGAGTTAGCTAGTAGATAAAACAGATAGCCAATAAATAGTAAATTTTATGCATGCATAAATTGTCTGTTTGTCTGTGTTTAAGTTAAAGTAGCACCGAGCAGAAAATGATTTAGCTAGTGTTGGTGGTTACAAAAGCAACGCCCGAGATAAAAACCACATCACCTGCTTGAGTCTAAAAGATCTATCCATGAAAGCGAAGATAAATAATATATATATTAGATATTAAATCGCGAGATACTACGATATTCTATTGGGGACATCGTTGTTTCTCCTTTCGACCTCTTGAGCAAGATCACGAAGCAACGATGCTAGATCGCTTTGGCGATGGGTGGTCGCGAAAATACGATTCGAGGTCGCGAAAGTATGAGGACGCGATGATAATATAATAGCGTGTTTTCGTGGTCTTGACGGCCTAAGGGCTGGACATCAAAAACGTGAAAAAGCAGGCGAGAACGCGAAAGTAAGCTGCCAAGACCCGATTTAAATATCGCGTTCTCGCATCGTACTTTCGCGACCGCGCATCGTGTTTTCGCGATCTCGCATCGTTGTTTCGTGTTCTCGCCGAAGATGTCGACAGTGACAGTGCTAAACAACAATAGCCTCATCGGAACACCGTACAATACGATTTGTCATTGTAACGTTTTAATTTGATTTTAAAGCTACGACCAAAAAACGTCATAAATACAATGAAAAGATGCATATGTTTTGTAATGATCACAGTGGATAGCAAAAAAGGACTATATACTAGAGTTATTAAAATAAAATAATTTTATCTGAACATTTCAATTAGGAGAAACACTAAAACTCCACCATTATCCATTTCATGAATATTTGAATTTCCGATTATCAACCGAGCGAATCCCCATTATCCAATTAGCTTCAGGTGCCTCAGAAAAAAGATGTTTGTTATGGAATATACTCATAATACGGGCTAAAGCTGGGTGGCATATTGATTGTCGATGTTTGGGCTTTGATAACATCAGTGTCGTTAACAAAAAACATGTTTAAATTTTTTTAAATGGGCATAATACGTAGTTTTTTGTAGAAATCTGGAATGTTGTGTGATCATTTTCCTTTGTTTACTTTATCTGAAGGCCGATTCCAAATGTATGGGTATGAGAGGTAGGCTAGGACATCGCTTGATTGTTATATATCGCAAAAGATAAGTATTAGATCACAATAACATGAAATTCATACAATAACTAAACTCTCCATGGTGTTTCCCCCGACCTGGCGATCTATCATTATTCTCACAATCTATCATTATCCGCGATTCTCATTATCTGGGTACATACCGTGAACTGGAATTGTAGCGGTGAGACAAAAATAATAATAATATACAAGAAAAATGATTTCGGATTTTTGTTCAGTTTTGTAAATAAAACAGTATCATTCCTAATAAAAATACGAATTGATTCTAATCTACCTATTGAATATCATATAAATACAGTTATTAAATGCCACTTATATGCACTGATATGCTAAGCGTATGCAACCATACACAAGTAAAGAAGGTTACATGTACATGTATACAATCGGATACTTTTAAAATACGAACATGTAATTGTTGATGAATACTAGTACACACACATAATAAAAAATGACCATTACATTTTCAGGATATTTGCATGATAATTTAGATGCAATTTCAGGTCAGAATGGTTATTATCTGACAAATTTTGAAGAAGACGTCACAAAGAAACGATCTAAACATAAAGCTTCGACATCTTCAGCATTTATCGAATATGAAAATACCATATACTCCAAAAATAGATAACTGGTAACGGCTGAAGAATTATATTGAAGAAACATAGTTCTGAAAATAACTTCTAGTGTATTTTATCTTTCCAAGTGTGTTATGTACGTTGTCGTTGAAACAGAGTAACACCGATTGTCCCTAAGTGTACACATTGAATTCTGTATTTAATTAATTTTGATTCTAAATGAAATTGTTTACCGATTTTTCGAACCAAACTCAAGTTTTTGGTTTACCTGTCGTAGATCCAATGATTACTTATTATCATCTGGAATGAATTATTAAATGCCATCTTTATATTAACTGAATTGTGAAAACCAGATGGCGGATTTCAGAAAAGATGTAAATTATTCTAATAATGTAGGTTTTTTACAGCTGGCGATTAACTGATAAATTATTTTAAATATCACTTTCAACCTCCAAGTTTTTTATCGTTATAATTAAAAATACTTTATTACAAATCATACGAATTTCAGTTTGATGATTAAACGATCTCATAAACCGTATTACCGGTTTCTTTGCATCTTCAGTATCATGTTTTATCAGTTTGGTGTCATCCTGGCTTACAGTCTTACTACAACTCTAAGTGAACTTGCGTGACTTCCCAAAGACGCTAACATTTCTTTTATTTTGGTTCTAACAAATGGAAGCATTGTCGCCGCACGTACACCCGATACGATAACGCCGAATCCCGCTCCTACATTTCCTGTAATTATAAGATAAACACCAAAAGCCGCACCAACTACAACACATATAACTCCAAGCAATTGGGCAATATCATTTGAAATTATATTCATATATATATATATATATATATATATATATATATATATATATATATATATATATATATATATATAGTCAGTACTGTTATCATTAATGTAACCCGTTACCGATGTCGTTCATTCAAGATAACGTATATCAGGGCTTTCTGATCAAGCTTTTTTTAGTGTTGTCCCGTTTAGCTCAGTTGGTTGCGTCGTCGGAATTGCATGGCTAGGCGCTTTCGCCGTGACGCTGCGGGTTCGCTCCCATGTAGAGGCAATATCATTTGAAATTCACAGTAGCGCTATTTGGGCAGTGTGGCGGCCTAAAATGTCTCCCCGTACATAAAGTCAGAACTGTTATCAGTAAAGTAACCCGTTACCAATGTCGTGCAGTGAAGTTAACGTATATCAAGGCTATCCAATCAAGCGTTTTTTTGGGGGGAGGGGGGGGGGGGGGGTCCAATAAGTTCAATTGGTTGCATCGTCATCATTGCAGGGCTAGACGCTGTCGCCGTGACAGTGCGGGTTCGCTCCCAGGTAGAGACAATTTCATTTTTAATTAAAAATTAGATGGAAAACACCTATTACATTAATGATGCATGTTTATGCAAATATCTATAGGAATTTGATCACCAATATGATTATCTTGGAAGTTATCAGTTCAGTATATATCGGTTAAAAAAAGAAACAAGAAAAAAGAATACGCGGTTTCGGAAAATTTACCGATTGATTTTGTTAAAAGGGATATAATTTGCAAAAGCGGATATTTAAGTAACTGTATTTTATTTCTTTGCATCAGTGGTCTTAAAAGATTGTGTCAATTAATCTGTTTGAGACTTTAATGTTAATAATTATCGATCTCCTTATTATTTAGAAAACAGAGGATAACCTGCACCTCTGTGAATAAATAACAGCATCATCCCGATTTATTAAATGTCCAGATAAGTGCAAATACAACAAATTAAATTAAATGTAAAATATAACATCACTAAACAGAAGTTTTGAATTAGACACTGGTAAGTTTTTTTTTCGGTATATATGACACTGGTAAAGATATTATACTGATAACAGTACTTACTTATTTGCACGGGGAGACTTTTTATGGCCGCCACACTGCACAAACAGTGCTACTGTGAATTGTAAATGAATATAAGCTGTAAGATTCAATAGTCAAAAGTTGATTGAATTAATAGTATGTAACACTTTATGATAAGTAAAATGAGATCATGCTACGATAAGTTAATGAAGTTCGTTCACATTCAAATTAAATAATTTCATAGCCACATACTACAATTGAGTAAAGTGCAAACATGGTATAAACTATTAAGATAATCTAATTGCTATTAATGCTTTTAAAGAAAAACTCAAAACTTCGTATCTTATTCAAACATTGTTCTAATGTCAATATAATATATTAAGCACTTCTTTGACATTTTAAGATACAGTACTCAATCTTTTAAGGTCATTGAGTTCGATACTTATGTACTATTTAACAGTACTTCTAAAATTACCTTTGTATTGATATTTCTGCCAGTTTTGAGATGGGTTGTTTCAATTTCCCAGCCGATATAGATTTGGATATTGTTCAATCACCCCCAAGGATATACTTCCTGTTTTTTTAAATTTTGCCTTTGGCGTCGTCTGTGATATGCAGGGTTTATATTCTAAAATCCCTTGTCAAAATTCTATTCTGTTTAGTTCCGCCCATTGTTTTCTCGTAGGGAAAACCCATTCTTTTATCTGGGGACAATGCGCCACTGAACATGGAATGTTATTAATCTGAAAATACCGCATTGAAGGTTCCATGTCCACCGCCATATGCACACCATCGTTTGGTCAAAATTGTACTGTTTATTGGTGTAAATATTAAGTTGCGCTCAACCCGGGGCTGGGCGGCATGGGCGGTGGTATGCATTTCCTTTACTGTCCATGAACAGGCTCAATCAAACCGAGCCTGCAATATTTTCATATCTGTCGTGTTCGATGGCTTTCAAAGTTCCCTTTTCATCTATTTACTTTCACTTGAAGTAAGAATGTTTATGAGTGAATAAATGGCAAGTGCGAATGTCATAATTTATTGCATGCAGACATCGATAGTTCTCTGTGTATTTGTTTTTGCAAACATTGACTTTTTCAAATCCCTAATATCCCATTAAAATTCAAAACAATCCCTGTAAACACATAATACTTGCTATTACACTTGCCTGTATTGTTGAATTGTCATTAATCAGGTGAATAAAAAAGAAATAAAACAAATAAAATTAACAACTGACACACCAAATGATACATTCACAAATATCATTGGTGCAAAGCAAACTTTGAGTAGGATATTATGTAATCGAAAAGACAAAGTCCAGCAAATTATCTCTATAACAGACGTCATATTGATTTAATCAAGACAATACATTATCGTGGAAACAACTTGTTTTAAATGAGACAGACTTTTTCCGTTTCAAGTTGAGATAACCGACCAAGAAGGTCGCATAAGATTTGTCTTTATGGAGCACCATACATTTAAAATTTAAAAAGCATTACTTTTAAATACAGATATTATTATGGAATTTATTGACATTCCGCGTATTTGAAATTAAACAGGTTGAATTGGCTGTATCTCATTATTTAAAGTATACTTAAACGCTTATCGTTTGTTATCAATAAATCAAACCAACACACTTTTCAATTTCAATATAATTACCTCTGATTAACAGATAACTGAAAGTACAGTAATCGAATTCAAAATAAATTCCGGTCTATCGGAAGTATATTTTATTGGTACTCGTGCAGAAATTGCCGAGTCTGACCGAAAATAACATGTTGAGGCTAATGTTCTTTCTGACTGGAAATTAACGAATATTCAAAATATAAAAAAGTTAATATAGCTTTATCACTATCAAGACCTCGTATTATCTTTCGAGTGCTCGGCATCGTATGTGACTAGACATCGTTGTCTTACGGGTTCAATTTCAAGTGTTCGCTTTTGATCATTTGCAATTCGCCGTGGCACTGTTTGTGTAGTATTGCGGCGTAGAAAGTCTACCCGTGCAAATAAGTCAGTATTATTATTAGTATATAATCGGTGACACACATTGAAAATCACGCGTATCAGTTTTATCCGCGCAATGGAGATTGGGTAGCTCAGTCGCTATTGCCAGACGGGTTTGATTTCCACTGTCAGTTACAAGCATTTAAAAAGGGGGGAAAGTATCGTAACATATTTAGCTAACATCTTCGAATAACTGTATTACATGTTTTACTATTCGAAATCAAGAGCAAGATAATGCTTACATTTGCTTTAATCAAATAATCTTCAGTCATTCTCTTGTCGATTTATAATTTTCCACATCGCACATTTCACTTCCTCAGAATTAAATAAGAAAGTGATATATGCATATCAGGAATCGCCACACTCACAAAACACAGACTCACCACGCAGCGAAAAAAGAAGAGAGGAAGAGAGAGCTTATTTGTTATAAGTATGTCAATTCAAATAAGACGCCTTAAACAATTCAAGAAAAAGAGAACCCTTAAAGTTACCGCCGTTCGGTCAGTGGCAAAACAATTGCCACTGGGGGTTTAAAACAGGTTCTAGGGTGCACCAACCTCACACTTGCCCCAACAGGCTCTCCTATCACACCACAAGTATAAGTTGTCTTTGTGAAATAACTCCAACTCATCCAACAGCTTAAAAATGTTGCATGCAAAAGGACACACACACATAAAACATAAGGAGCTAATAGCGTTGCAAAGCCAAAAGGGCGAGTACTCAATGCTCTTTCAGAGCATCTGGAGTCAAGTTAGCAGACAAGTTCACAATATTTCATTGGATAAACGTAACTTTGTAACCGAAAATGAAACCTTTATCGCTTGTAAAGTTTATTTACACATGGTTCTAAGTGTTATTATACTTTATAAATTTCTCTCTATTTAACATCAAGATGACAGTATTATAACTTTTAACAACGACTTAAAGTATCTTGACAATTTGCTAAATATAGATAATACATGTAAACATGTAAAAATTTCCAAATGTGAACTCAAATATTCCCGTGATCTCCAGCTTAATTAAGCGAACGCTGCAGGAAAGATTAAAGAGATGAATTTCATATAAGTTTTGTACATTTTTCCAATTTATATATGGTGATGTTCTTCATGCATATCTTATGGGGTTCATATTTACAGCTTGCTCGCTTTTCTTAATGTGTAAAGATTTCAATGACCGAAATTTTTGCCCAACAGAAAAACAAATAAAAGTGGCAGGGGTTTAAAAGTTCATTAAGGTTCGGAGGGGAATCTTGTAACGAAGATGCTCGATTAGTTTCTTTTTTCCCTACCATCGGGTCCTTGCGCAATCTCCATCGCAGAGTTGTCGTTCCTTACACTCACTTTACATCCCAAAGCTCAATGTCAAGATTTTTGACATAACTCGACCTCCTTATTTTGTACAGTCATAATTATGGATATGATATGGATATGAAAGCTTGTGGATAAACAAATTACAGATATCTTCACTATCTTTCATTCAAACCAAATAAACCCGAGCAATTTTAATGTAATTGGTGAACTATTTTTATTTATAAACGGATCAGGAAAAGTTAATAATCATTGCTCATTCGAGACAATCGGCCGTGCAGGCTTTCTATACGTCTAATGAGAACAGTCTTCAGTAAAATTAGATCAGTCAAGGATGTTCACGGGTTCATATTTTGAACAAAAAAAATACAAGTTGCCTTGTCTAGTTCGCTCAAAACCTTCCACTAACTCGATAATGTTGCATTCAAAAGCACACAAACATATCAAACATATGATGCTAATAATGTATTTCACTTCAACCGTTGGGTACTAAATGACCTTACCGAGATTATCTCCGCAAGGACCACTCCCTTCCACTATCGGCTCATTACATTCACCTCTGTTATAGGCTGGGACTACTTTCAACTATTTTTACTTTTACTCATAAAAATAGTTCACCAATTACATTAAAATTGCTCGGGTTTATTTGGTTTGAATGAAAGATAGTGAAGATATCTGTAATTTGTTTATCCACAAGCTTTCATATCCATATCATATCCATAATTATGACTGTACAAAATAAGGAGGTCGAGTTATGTCAAAAATCTTGACATTGAGCTTTGGGATGTAAAGTGAGTGTAAGGAACGACAACTCTGCGATGGAGATTGCGCAAGGACCCGATGGTAGGGAAAAAAGAAACTAATCGAGCATCTTCGTTACAAGATTCCCCTCCGAACCTTAATGAACTTTTAAACCCCTGCCACTTTTATTTGTTTTTCTGTTGGGCAAAAATTTCGGTCATTGAAATCTTTACACATTAAGAAAAGCGAGCAAGCTGTAAATATGAACCCCATAAGATATGCATGAAGAACATCACCATATATAAATTGGAAAAATGTACAAAACTTATATGAAATTCATCTCTTTAATCTTTCCTGCAGCGTTCGCTTAATTAAGCTGGAGATCACGGGAATATTTGAGTTCACATTTGGAAATTTTTACATGTTTACATGTATTATCTATATTTAGCAAATTGTCAAGATACTTTAAGTCGTTGTTAAAAGTTATAATACTGTCATCTTGATGTTAAATAGAGAGAAATTTATAAAGTATAATAACACTTAGAACCATGTGTAAATAAACTTTACAAGCGATAAAGGTTTCATTTTCGGTTACAAAGTTACGTTTATCCAATGAAATATTGTGAACTTGTCTGCTAACTTGACTCCAGATGCTCTGAAAGAGCATTGAGTACTCGCCCTTTTGGCTTTGCAACGCTATTAGCTCCTTATGTTTTATGTGTGTGTGTCCTTTTGCATGCAACATTTTTAAGCTGTTGGGTGAGTTGGAGTTATTTCACAAAGACAACTTATACTTGTGGTGTGATAGGAGAGCCTGTTGGGGCAAGTGTGAGGTTGGTGCACCCTAGAACCTGTTTTAAACCCCCAGTGGCAATTGTTTTGCCACTGACCGAACGGCGGTAACTTTAAGGGTTCTCTTTTTCTTGAATTGTTTAAGGCGTCTTATTTGAATTGACATACTTATAACAAATAAGCTCTCTCTTCCTCTCTTCTTTTTTCGCTGCGTGGTGAGTCTGTGTTTTGTGAGTGTGGCGATTCCTGATATGCATATATCACTTTCTTATTTAATTCTGAGGAAGTGAAATGTGCGATAAATTATAAATCGACAAGAGAATGACTGAAGATTATTTGATTAAAGCAAATGTAAGCATTATCTTGCTCTTGATTTCGAATAGTAAAACATGTAATACAATTATTCGAAGATGTTAGCTAAATATGTTACGATACTCTCCCCCCTTTTTAAATGCTTGTAACTGACAGTGGAAATCAAACCCGTCTGGCAATAGCGACTGAGCTACCCAATCTCCATTGCGCGGATAAAACTGATACGCGTGATTTTCAATGTGTGTCACCGATTATATACTAATAATAATACTGACTTATTTGCACGGGTAGACTTTCTACGCCGCAATACTACACAAACAGTGCCACGGCGAATTGCAAATGATCAAAAGCGAACACTTGAAATTGAACCCGTAAGACAACGATGTCTAGTCACATACGATGCCGAGCACTCGAAAGATAATACGAGGTCTTGATAGTGATAAAGCTATATTAACTTTTTTATATTTTGAATATTCGTTAATTTCCAGTCAGAAAGAACATTAGCCTCAACATGTTATTTTCGGTCAGACTCGGCAATTTCTGCACGAGTACCAATAAAATATACTTCCGATAGACCGGAATTTATTTTGAATTCGATTACTGTACTTTCAGTTATCTGTTAATCAGAGGTAATTATATTGAAATTGAAAAGTGTGTTGGTTTGATTTATTGATAACAAACGATAAGCGTTTAAGTATACTTTAAATAATGAGATACAGCCAATTCAACCTGTTTAATTTCAAATACGCGGAATGTCAATAAATTCCATAATAATATCTGTATTTAAAAGTAATGCTTTTTAAATTTTAAATGTATGGTGCTCCATAAAGACAAATCTTATGCGACCTTCTTGGTCGGTTATCTCAACTTGAAACGGAAAAAGTCTGTCTCATTTAAAACAAGTTGTTTCCACGATAATGTATTGTCTTGATTAAATCAATATGACGTCTGTTATAGAGATAATTTGCTGGACTTTGTCTTTTCGATTACATAATATCCTACTCAAAGTTTGCTTTGCACCAATGATATTTGTGAATGTATCATTTGGTGTGTCAGTTGTTAATTTTATTTGTTTTATTTCTTTTTTATTCACCTGATTAATGACAATTCAACAATACAGGCAAGTGTAATAGCAAGTATTATGTGTTTACAGGGATTGTTTTGAATTTTAATGGGATATTAGGGATTTGAAAAAGTCAATGTTTGCAAAAACAAATACACAGAGAACTATCGATGTCTGCATGCAATAAATTATGACATTCGCACTTGCCATTTATTCACTCATAAACATTCTTACTTCAAGTGAAAGTAAATAGATGAAAAGGGAACTTTGAAAGCCATCGAACACGACAGATATGAAAATATTGCAGGCTCGGTTTGATTGAGCCTGTTCATGGACAGTAAAGGAAATGCATACCACCGCCCATGCCGCCCAGCCCCGGGTTGAGCGCAACTTAATATTTACACCAATAAACAGTACAATTTTGACCAAACGATGGTGTGCATATGGCGGTGGACATGGAACCTTCAATGCGGTATTTTCAGATTAATAACATTCCATGTTCAGTGGTGCATTGTCCCCAGATAAAAGAATGGGTTTTCCCTACGAGAAAACAATGGGCGGAACTAAACAGAATAGAATTTTGACAAGGGATTTTAGAATATAAACCCTGCATATCACAGACGACGCCAAAGGCAAAATTTAAAAAAACAGGAAGTATATCCTTGGGGGTGATTGAACAATATCCAAATCTATATCGGCTGGGAAATTGAAACAACCCATCTCAAAACTGGCAGAAATATCAATACAAAGGTAATTTTAGAAGTACTGTTAAATAGTACATAAGTATCGAACTCAATGACCTTAAAAGATTGAGTACTGTATCTTAAAATGTCAAAGAAGTGCTTAATATATTATATTGACATTAGAACAATGTTTGAATAAGATACGAAGTTTTGAGTTTTTCTTTAAAAGCATTAATAGCAATTAGATTATCTTAATAGTTTATACCATGTTTGCACTTTACTCAATTGTAGTATGTGGCTATGAAATTATTTAATTTGAATGTGAACGAACTTCATTAACTTATCGTAGCATGATCTCATTTTACTTATCATAAAGTGTTACATACTATTAATTCAATCAACTTTTGACTATTGAATCTTACAGCTTATATTCATTTACAATTCACAGTAGCACTGTTTGTGCAGTGTGGCGGCCATAAAAAGTCTCCCCGTGCAAATAAGTAAGTACTGTTATCAGTATAATATCTTTACCAGTGTCATATATACCGAAAAAAAAACTTACCAGTGTCTAATTCAAAACTTCTGTTTAGTGATGTTATATTTTACATTTAATTTAATTTGTTGTATTTGCACTTATCTGGACATTTAATAAATCGGGATGATGCTGTTATTTATTCACAGAGGTGCAGGTTATCCTCTGTTTTCTAAATAATAAGGAGATCGATAATTATTAACATTAAAGTCTCAAACAGATTAATTGACACAATCTTTTAAGACCACTGATGCAAAGAAATAAAATACAGTTACTTAAATATCCGCTTTTGCAAATTATATCCCTTTTAACAAAATCAATCGGTAAATTTTCCGAAACCGCGTATTCTTTTTTCTTGTTTCTTTTTTTAACCGATATATACTGAACTGATAACTTCCAAGATAATCATATTGGTGATCAAATTCCTATAGATATTTGCATAAACATGCATCATTAATGTAATAGGTGTTTTCCATCTAATTTTTAATTAAAAATGAAATTGTCTCTACCTGGGAGCGAACCCGCACTGTCACGGCGACAGCGTCTAGCCCTGCAATGATGACGATGCAACCAATTGAACTTATTGGACCCCCCCCCCCCTCCCCCCAAAAAAACGCTTGATTGGATAGCCTTGATATACGTTAACTTCACTGCACGACATTGGTAACGGGTTACTTTACTGATAACAGTTCTGACTTTATGTACGGGGAGACATTTTAGGCCGCCACACTGCCCAAATAGCGCTACTGTGAATTTCAAATGATATTGCCTCTACATGGGAGCGAACCCGCACCGTCACGGCGAAAGCGCCTAGCCATGCAATTCCGACGACGCAACCAACTGAGCTAAACGGGACAACACTAAAAAAAGCTTGATCAGAAAGCCCTGATATACGTTATCTTGAATGAACGACATCGGTAACGGGTTACATTACTGATAACAGTACTGACTATATATATATATATATATATATATATATATATATATATATATATATATATATATATATATGAATATAATTTCAAATGATATTGCCCAATTGCTTGGAGTTATATGTGTTGTAGTTGGTGCGGCTTTTGGTGTTTATCTTATAATTACAGGAAATGTAGGAGCGGGATTCGGCGTTATCGTATCGGGTGTACGTGCGGCGACAATGCTTCCATTTGTTAGAACCAAAATAAAAGAAATGTTAGCGTCTTTGGGAAGTCACGCAAGTTCACTTAGAGTTGTAGTAAGACTGTAAGCCAGGATGACACCAAACTGATAAAACATGATACTGAAGATGCAAAGAAACCGGTAATACGGTTTATGAGATCGTTTAATCATCAAACTGAAATTCGTATGATTTGTAATAAAGTATTTTTAATTATAACGATAAAAAACTTGGAGGTTGAAAGTGATATTTAAAATAATTTATCAGTTAATCGCCAGCTGTAAAAAACCTACATTATTAGAATAATTTACATCTTTTCTGAAATCCGCCATCTGGTTTTCACAATTCAGTTAATATAAAGATGGCATTTAATAATTCATTCCAGATGATAATAAGTAATCATTGGATCTACGACAGGTAAACCAAAAACTTGAGTTTGGTTCGAAAAATCGGTAAACAATTTCATTTAGAATCAAAATTAATTAAATACAGAATTCAATGTGTACACTTAGGGACAATCGGTGTTACTCTGTTTCAACGACAACGTACATAACACACTTGGAAAGATAAAATACACTAGAAGTTATTTTCAGAACTATGTTTCTTCAATATAATTCTTCAGCCGTTACCAGTTATCTATTTTTGGAGTATATGGTATTTTCATATTCGATAAATGCTGAAGATGTCGAAGCTTTATGTTTAGATCGTTTCTTTGTGACGTCTTCTTCAAAATTTGTCAGATAATAACCATTCTGACCTGAAATTGCATCTAAATTATCATGCAAATATCCTGAAAATGTAATGGTCATTTTTTATTATGTGTGTGTACTAGTATTCATCAACAATTACATGTTCGTATTTTAAAAGTATCCGATTGTATACATGTACATGTAACCTTCTTTACTTGTGTATGGTTGCATACGCTTCGCATATCAGTGCATATAAGTGGCATTTAATAACTGTATTTATATGATATTCAATAGGTAGATTAGAATCAATTCGTATTTTTATTAGGAATGATACTGTTTTATTTACAAAACTGAACAAAAATCCGAAATCATTTTTCTTGTATATTATTATTATTTTTGTCTCACCGCTTCAATTCCAGTTCACGGTATGTACCCAGATAATGAGAATCGCGGATAATGATAGATTGTGAGAATAATGATAGATCGCCAGGTCGGGGGAAACACCATGGAGAGGTTAGTTATTGTATGAATTTCATGTTATTGTGATCTAATACTTATCTTTTGCGATATATAACAATCAAGCGATGTCCTAGCCTACCTCTCATACCCATACATTTGGAATCGGCCTTCAGATAAAGTAAACAAAGGAAAATGATCACACAACATTCCAGATTTCTACAAAAAACTACGTATTATGCCCATTTAAAAAAATTTAAACATGTTTTTTGTTAACGACACTGATGTTATCAAAGCCCAAACATCGACAATCAATATGCCACCCAGCTTTAGCCCGTATTATGAGTATATTCCATAACAAACATCTTTTTTCTGAGGCACCTGAAGCTAATTGGATAATGGGGATTCGCTCGGTTGATAATCGGAAATTCAAATATTCATGAAATGGATAATGGTGGAGTTTTAGTGTTTCTCCTAATTGAAATGTTCAGATAAAATTATTTTATTTTAATAACTCTAGTATATAGTCCTTTTTTGCTATCCACTGTGATCATTACAAAACATATGCATCTTTTCATTGTATTTATGACGTTTTTTGGTCGTAGCTTTAAAATCAAATTAAAACGTTACAATGACAAATCGTATTGTACGGTGTTCCGTTGAGGCTATTGTTGTTTAGCACTGTCACTGTCGACATCTTCGGCGAGAACACGAAACAACGATGCGAGATCGCGAAAACACGATGCGCGGTCGCGAAAGTACGATGCGAGAACGCGATATTTAAATCGGGTCTTGGCAGCTTACTTTCGCGTTCTCGCCTGCTTTTTCACGTTTTTGATGTCCAGCCCTTAGGCCGTCAAGACCACGAAAACACGCTATTATATTATCATCGCGTCCTCATACTTTCGCGACCTCGAATCGTATTTTCGCGACCACCCATCGCCAAAGCGATCTAGCATCGTTGCTTCGTGATCTTGCTCAAGAGGTCGAAAGGAGAAACAACGATGTCCCCAATAGAATATCGTAGTATCTCGCGATTTAATATCTAATATATATATTATTTATCTTCGCTTTCATGGATAGATCTTTTAGACTCAAGCAGGTGATGTGGTTTTTATCTCGGGCGTTGCTTTTGTAACCACCAACACTAGCTAAATCATTTTTCTGCTCGGTGCTACTTTAACTTAAACACAGACAAACAGACAATTTATGCATGCATAAAATTTACTATTTATTGGCTATCTGTTTTATCTACTAGCTAACTCTGACGATGCATTTAAACTTAAACAGCACTGATGTGTAGTATCTTCTAACACAATATTCAAATAACTGGGTAGGAGTAAATTTTCATTTAAATCCAAACTTGTTAAGCGTTACTCAAATAAATTTCTCTCACACCAGATCATGACATGTACTTATTAGACTTAAATTTCTGCGAAATTCGCTCTTTTTCAGTCAATTATAGGCCTAAGTTTTGCATATTGGCACAAATAATATAAACCACAACTAAATCATGCTACTTAATTGATACAGTATCACTAGTAACAACCCAATTGGCAAAGGACGCCACTCTCAAAAGCGTTCTTATGTATAACGGTTGGCTCCCATTAAGTGAATACGCATCTTAGACCATAATAGTTATAGTAATTAACTAATGTATTTATCACCAAAAAATACAGATTCGCTTAACCCGGGTATTAAGAGGCCTTGGGTTAGTTCTTAGTTGATGCCTTCGGGACAGAAAGAAATTATGCTTTTTCGGGAGATCATTAAGATAAATGGGTCATTTATCTTGTCACTAGAGCCGGTGGTATTGTTTCATAAAGATAGCAGTTTGCGGAAAGAGATGGAACATGCAAACAAGAATAGAATAAACAGTATTAAGGTTGAAATAAGAGAAACTATACCATTATCCAGTCAAGAATTTACATTATCCATTCACTTTTTCTAGGCGAATCCCCATTATCCAATTTGCTTCAGGTGCCTCAGAAAAAAGATGTTTGTTTAGGAATATACTCATAATACTGGCTAAAGCTGGGTGGCATATTGATTGTCGATGTTTTGGCTTTGATAACAGCAGTGTCGTTTACAAAAAAAAACATGTTTAAATTTATTTTAAATGGGCATAATACGTAGTTTTTTGTAGAAATCTAAAATGTTGCGTGATCATTTTCCTTTGTTTTACTTTATCTGAAGGCCGATTCCAAATGTATGGGTATGAGAGGAAGGCTAGGAAATCGCTTGATTGTTATCTATCGCAAAAGATAAGTTTTAGATCACAATAACACGAAATTCGTACAATAACTAACCTCTCCATGGTGTTTCCTCCGACCTGGCGATCTATGATTATTCTCACAATCTATCATTATCCGCGATTCTCATTATCTGGG
Source organism: Corbicula japonica (assembly GCA_038501625.1). NCBI lineage: Eukaryota > Metazoa > Mollusca > Bivalvia > Venerida > Cyrenidae > Corbicula > Corbicula japonica. The sequence goes on from JAZAYU010000041.1 coordinate 174,244, forward strand.
TACATACCGTGCAGTTTAATAGACTGACATTTTCGGCAAAAAAATCTCATTAACACAGTGCTGAGTGAAAATTGATAAAATGGATTCAATAACATCCCAATATTAGATAACTAAATTATGATGAGGTACGAACGATATCCGTTAACAAATATGTTATTTTTATATGGTTTAAACCTGCATTTATTAGAATAATTTACATCGTTTCTGAAATCCGCCTTCTGGTTTTCACAATTCAGTTAATATAAAGATGGCATTTAATAATTCGTTTCAGATGATAACAAGTAATCATTGGATCTACGACAGGTAAAACAAAAACTTGAGTTTGGTTCGAAAAATCGGTTAATAATTTCATTTAGAATCAAAATTAATTAAACACAGAATTCAATGTATACACTTAGGGACAATCGGTGTTACTCTGTTCCAACGACAACGTACATAACACACTTGGAAAGATAAAATACACAAGAAGTTATTTTCAGAACTATGATTATTCAATATAATTCTTCAGCCGTTACCAGTGATCTATTTTTGGAGTATATGGTATTTTCATATTCGACAAATGCTGAAGATGTCGAAGCTTTATGTTTAGATCGTTTCTTTGTGACGTCTTCTTCAAAATTTGTCAGAAAAAAACCATTCTGACCTGAAATTGCATCTAAATTATCATGCAAATATCCTGAAAAGGTAATGGTCATTTTTATTATGTGTGTGTACTAGTATTCATCAACAATTACATGTTCGTATTTTAAAAGTATCCGATTGTATACATGTACATGTAACCTTCTTTACTTGTGTATGGTTACATGCGCTTCGCATATCAGCGCATATAAGTTGCATTTAATAACTGTATTTATATGATATTCAATAAGTAACAAGTAGATTAGAATCAATTCGTATTTTTATTAGGAATGATACTGTTTTATTTACAAAACTGAACAAAAATCCGAAATCATTTTTCCTTATTAATTGGTCTTATTTTTAATAAAGCTTTTCTTGTTTTGAAATCATCTTTAAATCATTAAATTGTAGCTGATCATTTCTTTAGAAACAAGAAATATCTTTAAAATGATAAACGGCGTAGATGTTATACGAAAAAAATGACGTTTATAGCTGCTATTATTCACTTTATCTTGATTTACCTGACAGTGTAAATGAAATCATTTCATTGTGAATCCTACACAGTGACTTTTTATTAAAATTACTTAGAGATGAATGTGAAATAACATCCCACACATAATAAAGAACAGATTAAATAGATTTTTGTTTTGTTTATAAATGTTAATCTGATAATTATGAAAAACGGATTTTAAAGGTCTTTGTTTCACTAATAACTTAGACATAATTAACAAGATAGCAAAAGATGTATCAATTACCGAGATAATCAATAAATTCAGCAAAGATCTTAAGACTCTTATAAATAATGTTTTAGATGATATATCATTGCTGAAAGAGTAAAATATATTTAATGAAGATTTCAAGACTTAAATAGCGAACTCATTGTTAATATCGCGTAGCATATTATATGCAGCTGCCAATTGAATAGACTGGTAAACATTTTAATTACTTTTAATTAATTAAAGAGCTGGGATAAATTTCCATAAACTGAAAATTCAAAAATGTAACAATAGTTCAAGCTCACAGATTGTAATACTTAATTTTAAGCTTTACAATGAAAGTTTTATTTAAGGCATTTCCACTTACTTTTACTTTCATTTTGGATACTAGGTGGATAAAGAGTGACAGTATTGTTTTTGAAAAATAAACCTAGCCAATGACGAGTACTGGAATGTGCCTCATTTCAACATCTTTCGACTTAACAGAATAGCATAGATCTAAACGACAACGCAATAGTGGTTTCAAACAATGTAAACTAATTGTTTAAAAATCCCTCTAGATACCTCTTTACCCTGCTAGATGCCTCTCTGTTATAAATAGCTACGAATTGAAATAGTTTATTTCATTTTACCGCTGCATAATAATAGAATACGAGTTTTATTTAAAACACTTCATTGGTTAATAAATTAGGTCAAAAGTGAGCTTAGACAGCTACGCCGACAAAAACGAATAGTGAATCTCGGAAAACAGTGCAGAATTTTATATGTGACCAAATAGCGAATCATATTTTTAACTCTAGTAGTTTAGCAATAGATTGGTAGGTTATAGTTGATTTGCACAATTTTGTCCATATAAGAACCTGGTGTGTGAATTTTGTGCACCATAGAACCAGGTTTCAAGTTCAGGTGGCAAATGTTTTTACAAATGGGCAACGACAAATGTGTTTAGCCACTGACCGTTTCAAGGCGACGATATTAACGATGTGAGGTATTTTGATATTTTAATAGGTGGGTAGGGCGTGTTAAACTTTGTTCTTTGAAAATAAGTTTCGTTTCTGTTGTATTGTAATGTATTGTATTGTTTCAATTATTGTTAGTCAATTACTTAACAACGCTATTCATTTCGTACCATTTTCATTTTTGTGCATATAAGAAAAGAAAAAGAAATCCAAACTATGAAATTTTCTAAAATAACTAAACATCTTTCAGATCAATAGATTTATGTATAACATCTTTTCATCACTTTTATCTCAAGAAATTTGTATTTTACATGTATAGAGTGTTTCATGTTCATTTCATAGAATAGGAATAGTCAATTTACGTCAAATATTCCATACTTGCGTTTCTATGTCATTTTAGTATTGTTAATTTAATGAGTTTAAGTTACTATTTTGTGTTTGCATGCCTAAAATAATATTTGATTTTGAACAGTTCTATTTATTGCCAGAATGTGAGGCGCAAAAAATATTACGTATAGTTAAAGGAAAACTTTGGTTTTACAATAAAAATTGTCTAGGCTATTAACAGCGCAAAATTAGGACTATAATATTACAGAAGTACAGATGTAACGTTGAACATGCCTAGGCAGCCACCTGCATGCAGCAACCACCCGTATTAAACAGCCTGTTTGAGTCCTAAACTTACATTTTGTTTTAATTTTAACCTGTCTTAAACAACCGCCTGTGTAAAGCTGCCATGTTTGTCACTCCCTAGGGTGGCTGATTAATACTGGTTTGACTGTATACCAAAATAATGTATTCCTTCACAGCTTCATATATGTTTATGGATTGTACGTGATTATTTGTTGTGTTTTTATTGTTGTTTTTGTACTTTTTTGTTTTGTTTTAGTGATGCGTCTAATTTTTTAAATTATTTAAATGGTATACTTACTTGAATATATTTTTTCTGCTTTTCACAAACATCTGAATCGTGTTTTGCTTGTTATCAATGACAGAATGCTTCTGATGTTAAACATTTTAAATAAATACTGTAATATGTTTTCTTTCAAGGCACTGGTTCAGAATGAAAATTTTAATGAACACAAATATGCCTTCAAACATACTCAACCAGTGCCTTTATAAAGATCAGGGCACAGGATAATAAAACTGAGATTCGAAACCAGAGTGTTTTTCTTCATCATTTCTGATAAAAACAGAAACATATGAGACACTGAAAACCTTAATAATGCAATTCTGAATCCTTAAGCACATAAACAGTCTTGTTTTAAATGTTTCTATATCCACTTATACAATATTTCTTCCCTCCTCCTATCCAGCATACTTCTATAGATGCGTTAGTTACAAATAAATGTGATAAAATCTTTGTAATAAATTAAACATGGTTTTCATTTTCTATCTTACCTGAAATGTTTAACGAGAATTTTGTTATCCACAATAAAAAGAATCGTGTTTTTATATGTACAAAATCGTATACACATTAAAAACATTTTTTAATTAATATGTACTACAAGTTTCGATTTCAATTAGATTTTGACCCGGCGAGCAAACTCCTTAACCATCTGTTGCACTGCAGCACTTCAAAAAAGCCGATTATGTTTTTTGTCATGAGACGAGTGTTAGAACTGCCGCTCCAATGCAACGACGCTGTATTTTACTTCGAAATAACGTTTTTCTGTCAGTCAATTTTTGTCGGTGTGGGTTCATACCCATTGCGGATGTTGAAACAATAACAAAAGGTGTGGCTTACATTAAAACAACCCGAAGGCGTGATTAACAATGAACAACGTTATGTCAATTAAACTTTCCCGCGCGAAAATATCAGTCGCCGCGCTTCATGTTTGATGTTTTGGTTGCATAATCTAACTGATATTGAAATTTGTAGTAATTTTCCATCAGCTGCATAAAACTGTAACAGCAAATGCCTGTATATAAATAGTCGTTAGTGTGCATTATTAAAGCAAACGCTTATATTCTTTTTTTTTTCTTTTTTTTTCAGGCCCCTTTTCAGGGTAACCCCATTTATTTTGCAACATTTGTGTAATACAGTAGAATACAACATCAATAAAATACTTTTAACAAACAATACATGTATATGAAAAGGAGAGCTGAAATTCGTTTTCAAACTAAATTCGACAAAATAATGTAGTAGTTTCATTTCATCTTTAGGTGTTCATTTACAAAATTTTTATATTTCAACTAACATAATTGTCAATAGTTCTGTACTACAAATAGTGTTCTAAAACATGAATATAACAAAAATTCACACATAAAGTTAAACATACTTCATTCAAATTAACAACTTACTGGTAAATATTTAAGTAATTTTTTCATTACGCTGTCCAGTTAATTAACCAATATAATGAGTTGGGTTGACAAGGGATAAATATAATTAACATAGAACAGATCTAAAAAGTTTGTACTAAAACGCTTATGTTCTTTTTAAATTAACTTGGGATTGATGACAGAAATTTAAAAAAAAATGAAAACAAAAAAACTGGATTTTAATATTCATTAACATATTATATTTGACGATCACGTGTACAAATGAAAGCAAATATTCGATATACATTTAAACCCTCGCTATTCAGAGCTCTGGGAGTGCACAAAAGTGGTCTGAATAAGACATGTAGTGAGGTTTTTATTTTTGGTGGAAAAAAGTGAAAACTTTAAAACTGAAAATTGAAAAAGTTGTCTTATTATCGATGTTATACTAGTTAAGGCAAGATCTTAATGAGGGGTTATGCTGTAGAAAAATGTTATATTTATGTAATGGAGGTGGTCTCAATGAGAGTTTTACTATTAAATTTTATACTGTAATACACAGAAATATATATCTTCCCGTTAACATGAAGATGTTTTTGAATAAAATGGCAAAACATTAACACCGCAAATATTCGGAATTATGCATTATTAGTTGTATACTAGTAAAATATTTTCCTTTAAAATGTAATTTGTAAAATTCTATTATGTTTTTGGTTTGTTCGGTTTTTCTTATAGTAGCTTGTGGTTTTGTTGTTGTTGCTTATGTTGTATCTTTGTTTAGTTTTATGATAACTTCAATATTTTTAATCAGGATAAGTCATGTTAATGCTTTATGTTTTCCAAAATGTAAAATGACATCAAGTAGGTTCTTTAAAATGTAAAGGATGTTTCAAAATTTTGTTTCAAAGGTGATGTTCTTATTTTGGGTTGAATATTTGTATACATTCTGGCGGTGATTACATCCAGTTCGAAATGCTGAGAGAACGAGTTGGCGAAGAATTTTTGCATTGCCCAAGACTGCTCTGTGTAAATCTGTTGTAATTTTGGGAAAAAAACTTAATCACAGGATGACTATATCTTATAATGTAACTCTATGAGAAAATATTGCGTGGTCTCTGATTTTAAACACCTTTTAATTTAAGATAGTTTCCACCCTTTCGTTCGGATTGATTTAAGATGGACAGGCTGTTATCTTGATACCGATGTAATGATGCCTTCAAACAAACGACATGCATGTTATTGTTTTTGGTTTTATTTTTTATTGACTTATATAAAATATATTTTTTAATAAATCAATACTTCTCTGTATGTATGTATGTTTGATAAAATCGCCTTAATAAACTGTGTGATCTACATATCGCTTTGTTGTACTTTTTATGCAGATTTAAGAGTTAAATTAAGATTGTTAGATGCCATGTACATGTACAGAGAATTTCAAAGCACTGTTCAATCGAATGACTCCATATCTGCACCACAGCATTCACTTCTTGGCAAAACGATGGCACCTTCCATGATGACTAGCGAAAGTAAACAGTGACTCCTACTTTTTATGAAGAATGAGGTCGAGGAACTTTGGTGCGAGAGAATTTCCATGCAAACCAAGGAATTATAAAGATAACTTAAAATTATAGATGAATCAACAAAGCAGATTATCTATCAACAACTCTCTTCCTTCACCCCATGCTGCTTTTACCCTGGACTTACAGACTTATTTAATCTTTTATAAATTTAAAAGCATATGGTGTAAACACAGAGTTGATTATTACTCAACTTTTTAGGTACATCTAGTAGGTATATGGTAGCAATTTGTGACATTTTGTTGAACATTTGGTTTTAATTTGGTTTGGAAGAGGTAATTTAAATACACACTGGTGAAGCAAACTTACAACAAGAGAAATATGCATATCAGGAATGGCAGACACAGCCTCCCTAAACAGTCAAAAAGTAGAGAGGAAAAGAGATCATGATTTTACTATAATCAGTTTCAAAATAGATGTCACAAACAAGTAACGAACGTGAGAAACCGAGGTGTTACCGCATGGTCAGTGGCATAAAAATTTGCAACTGGGGGTTACAACCAGGTTCAAGGGTACACAAACCTCACACTTGTCGCAACTGTTTCTCATTTGAACAAACAAGTACAAGATAACTCAGATAACTCCAACTCACCCATCAGCTCAACAATGTTGCATGCAAAAAAACACAAACATATTAAACACAAGAGGCTTATAGCTTTGCAAAGCGAAACGGGCGGGTACTCAATGATATTACTGAGACCAGAGCACATGGAGTCTAATCAGCAAGAACGCGTTGAAAGGGATAAAAGAAACAAATCGAGCTTCTATGTTCTTTAAAAAAAAATCCCAAATAAACATTCATAAACTCTTAAACCTCTGTCACCGTCGTACAACCAAAGAGTTAAGCATCAGTAGATGGGTTAATCACCAGGTCTGCAAAGCGCTGCAGAATATCATGTTGGTTACCTTATTTGATTTTACAAATGTTTTTACGAATAACATGAATAAAAAACATTGCCTTTTATTTTCGTAAGTTTATAATTTAATCTCCATAAAACACAATTGCTGTGAAATACCTTGTTGCGAAATGATTTTAAACTGGACCTGTATTTTTGAATTAAATCAAGCTATTGGCGATAAAACTTGCAAAAGATTTTCCTTAATTTGTGATACCGATAACTTTGATTTAAAAGTTTTTCTGTTATGCAAAGATTACGATCATTAAAATCATAAACATCATTGCAAGCTTTAATAAAAAACGAAACATTTCTTTTTATATTAATATATATTTAAAATCGTCTCTTTTATAATAGTCTTTTTAGCAGTGACGTTTCCATATTCAATAGAAAGATTAAGATAAGCAACAAGGAATGCACAATGAGTACCCACTGGAATGCCTATTATTTGTATATAAATACAGGTACCAAATCTTACATAATTGTTATCAAATAAAAATGTGAGCGCTTCAATAAGATCTTGACAGGTAAATAAAGTATAATTATCATAAGAACCATCTGTAGAAAATGTCCTATGTTCTTTACAAGCGATAAATGTTTTATTTACTCCAGCAAACGTTTTTTCAATGAGATTGGTTAGCTTGTCTCTTAATAAATTAATTATGAGGGAGAGAAGTATACAAAGTAGAGAAATCATAAGTAGTCGAACAGAACGCATGAAAAATATTTGATATAAGCACAGAATATCACTCTGTGATTTTTATATGATAAATATCCACTTCACATTTTTTTCCTGAAAACGTAAAATTGTTTTAATGTGCACGTGAGCCAAGATAATTGATAAATATAATTAAATGACGAGTCTTGGGAATGTTTCTTCACCTTCAACTTTAGTACACTGATCATCGAAGTAGACATTGTATTTCAAGAAGTCTAGCAAAGCTTCTCTTACAATATCTCTTCTGAAATCGTTCTCTAGGTTTCATACGGCATGCCGTAAATTAAAATCGCGGGCAGTTTCATCAAAATCGTAGAATATTTCTTAAACTATTCTACTACTGGTTTATGGTGTTTTATTGTAATTTATCGTGTAAAATATATTTATACAAGTTCCAATCGCCATCTATTTTGGTATCACGGTAGCGGTAATTGCGTCATTCGGCAGCCGTATAAATTCGCCACGTACATTTTGTCCGTCGTGTTATAAATAACGAACAGTGAAGGGCATTGTTCATAATGGTTGATTAGCAAGATACTGAATTTTGTTAAATTATAATGTCACTCTTCAAGTATCTTTTCTTTTCCAATATTCCGTTCCGTTTGATATAGAATATTCTAGCTAGGCATATCAAGGCGGAGTAATCGACAAAATGAAAAAGGCAAATGAAAAATGCTTATTTCCCTTGCTCACACTTTACGACAGTAATTTTAAAATCGTGACCATTAATTATTAATCATAACAAACCGAACACTTTGTAATCAATATTGTCCCAATGCAAAGCAAGTTGTTATTTTCGATCGAGTAATTTGTTTAATAAGTGCATTCATGTTAAAGAGGTAGTCCAGTATATATAAATCATTACAATGTCATTTTGAAACAGAGCACATAACTCTAAAGATTTTTTAATCCGTCCGCCGGTTGCTGTGAAAATGTCATTTCAATATCCATCCTTATCTATGGCCGAGGCCATTTTGAGGTTACCAGCGATATCATCAATTTATGTGTGCACACCATGATTTTACGTTTATAAACATCATGCCGAAATAAATTTCTAAACGAAATTCACCAAAAATACTTTAAATAACATTTAAAAAAAATGTCCAATATTATTTCATGAAAAAAATCTATTTAAATATACTTAATATATTATTTATATTTGTGCACAAGAATTGATGATGTCACTAGTCACCATTCAAAACGACTGACTCTAAAAGCATTAAATTAGCAACTTCAAAGATTAGTTATTTACAAAAACTGTGTAGTCCGAAATACACTCGGGTGTTGCAACTTTGTAAATTGTCCAGAAGTCCCATTAATGGGGATGCATAGTAAAGTATCAATCCTTCATAATGCCTTTGCTTTTAGACACATTTATAGAAATGAACACATTAAATTTGTAAAAGGCAAATTAGATCATAGTTTCTTTACTTTCAACAACAACAGCCATCTACGAACCAGGTAAAGAAATGCGGTTGTAGACAAGAATGAAAAAAAAACATTTAAATAGGTTTAAATTAATTACTTTGTGGTAACTGGTACAGAGATACAAAACTTAACTTTTGGCGAAATTATATAACCTCAATAATCGTAAACCAGCTTTGCAAGTCTAAACCAAAACTTGTAAGTGAAAATGGTAAAAAATACCAACATACAAAATTACAGACCTCTTCACGTAGACCAGCAGGAAGCTTTGCTAATCATGTCTGAATGGGATTACAAAACAAAAATATCGACATTTGCAGACAACATTTATATAACAGAAAATACATTATTTTTGTGGGGAATTTATTTTCGCGGATTTCAAGGACATATCGGCCAAAATCCTAAGAAATGCATGTTCTCTGTAAACCTGTCTTTGAAAAAATTGCAAACCAGGAATTCAGGAACCCACAAAAATATCGTATATTAACCGAAAATCCCAAAGTTTAATGCCAAAGAAAATAAATATTTTCGCAGTATTTTAACGCAACATAAAGCTCCCCAACCATATATTGACATGTTCGGTTTGACAAATTGAAATATTGATAAAGGAATTGTTGTAGCTGCTCACAAAAGATGAAACTGGTTCAGACTGCTGTGTTAGTATTGATTGAACACTAACTATTTACTTTTAGAAAACAAATTTTCTTCAAGGTAAAGCATTTAAACATTCATAAAAGATATAAATCAATATTGCACAATGAGCTCAAACAAGTGAAAAAGTCATCATAGAGGAAAACAATCTTTCACAGCATGACAAATTTACAGAAAATATTTTATACATTCAAAGACTTTTGAAGCATAAGAAATTTAGTAAAATAGAATAACATGAGAATTATTAGTGTGCAACAAGATTACAACAAACCATATTATAAGATTATGTACTGCAGAATAAATAGGATCAATACAAATAAATATCCAAAGTACTCACAATTTGTTTGTGGTCGTTTTGTTTTATTGTTGTTGTGTTGGAAATATAGAAATTATTTTTAAGGTTACTGGCTAATTATATTGTGCTAAAGTCATACTCTCCAAACCATTAGGTACATGTTTGTAGTGTATTAATGAAATTCTGTCACGGTTTCATAGACTTTTAACAACAGGTTACATTAGATCATACAAATCTGTCAACCGGTGGTAATCCGGTTTAAACAGTTCTTTAAACATAACTAAAAACCTTTCCAATTAAATGGTTATTATAAATGTTACTTAATTTATTTGATTAGATAATAGTAGATATTGTGTTGTGCTGTTCTGTTGTCTGTGTGTGGCTTCTGATATGCCTACTATTATATTAACTTTTTTATTTTAAATGAAACGGCCACTCTAGAACAATACACGTATTACATGCATATACCATTTATCTTGTATACCGCTATTATAACAAAAACACTTGACCTCGTTTCTCACCATGGCAACAGCAAAGCAATATCTTGTAAACAGCACTGTATAATGTTAATGAAAAAGATCAGTTCAAAGGAATTCAGAAAATCAATGTCAAAAACTTTGCCCTTATGCGACTTTAAGACAAGACTTGTGAAAAGTAGTTTGTTTGCCAATTTAGTTTAGATTTAAACAAAAGCGTTATATTTAAACACTAAACAGGTGGTGATTCCTAACTAGGTTTATATACACAAATATGTACCCATTTTACTATTTATACTAAAAAGATATTTACCACAAACCATTCCACGGCGGTAATTCTAAGGGCTGAGTTATCCTTTATTTTTTTAAAAATGCATTTCGTGCAGTTAATGGTCAAGTAACCAGAAAACTAATCAGAATTGCGTATTTTGTTTTAAAATGATATCTCATTAGTACGAAAAACACAAATTTAAACCTTATTAATCAGCAGCATTGTTCTTGTAACAAATCGGTGTTTAACTATCCAATTTTGTAATGAACCCCAAAGACTGTTCTATTTTTTAACCCGCGGTAAAAAGTAAATGTTCGTTGATTTAAAAACAATGTCAATAAAGATCAAAAAGACATTGAATGATTGAAACAAGATTGTCGAGTTGATAGGTGGGTTGGAGTTACACCACCAAGACAATTTGTACCTGTTTTTTCATGGGAACCAGCTGGGGCATGTACAAGGTGGTGCACTATAGAACCTGGTTTAAACCCCACATTGCTCGCAAAATGGTTTTGCTATTGACCATTCCAAGGCGGTTACCCCAAAATTTCTCTTTTATGTTAATTGTTTGTGGTGTCTTATTTGAAATTAATATTCTTACATATAAACCCATGCTCTATTTTCTCCTCTCTGCGTTTTGACTGCGTGAGGAGGCTGTGTTGTCTGTGTGTGGCAATTCCAGATATGCCCATTTCACTTTTTTCTTAAATAACACAGTTATTGTTAAACCCTCTCTTAACCTTGGGAAGAAACAAAACAAACTTTCATTGTAAATATATACAACTGATGACCAATTAGAGCTGGGGGGTGTATATATATTTCCTACGTATGAAATGGTTATTCCTTTCTCAATTAAGATCATTTTATACCTCTTGATAAGCATAAACCAGTTTCGAATCGATTAATATATCTTGTGAGACTGTGATCATGTTTAATTGCTGTAGATTTATTATTAACTTTGTAAAATTATCTGTTTATAATATTTCGAAAAAGATATCACAAACAACCAACGAAAAAGAGAAGTGGAGTACCGGATCCGTTTCGACGCACGTAGATACACAAACACTGAATAGATTTGTAATTTTATCTATTATTGTGTTGGCTAGAAAATTGCCATTTATTACTTTTATTTTGATGTCAAACCCCTTTTCTTTTCATTGTTAAGCAGAACAAACATTCAAACGTGATTTACCTAGTTACTTTTGTGTTTTTGTGCTAAAATTACCAATAGTTTTGCAGTGTTAACGAAATGGGCGTAATTATGATTATGAGTCATTCAGAATATTCTTCAATCCACCTAATGAAAAGATTTATTTTCGCATTTTACCAGACTTGTATGTAAGATCAATTTTTCAGATTTCCAATTATTTTAATAATTATTTTGAAGTGTTACAAGCTTAGCTTTATAAATGGTAATACGTTCATAAATAACCATTTTGTTAATTTTTCAGCATGTGTTCATTCCCGCTTCTTCCTAAACACAATACTTCATTTATTAACTAAGATGGGTACCATACATTCAATAGATGATATAAATTGCACCAGCCACCCTGAAGACTTCGCTGTAGCTATATGTATGAATCATAGAGTACAAATCTGCTTGACGTGTGTTATTAACAAAATACACCCTGAACAGGACTGTGATATCATTGAAATAAGACATTTACCTGGTGACTTGATAACGTGTCTAATTGAACGGCAGAAGATTATAGAAGCAGTGGAAAATTTCAGATGGGAAGATCTCGAAATGGAACTTAAACGAAACGTGGAAGATTTAGATTGCGAAGAAGAAGAATCAAGTGAAGAATTTAAACGAGAAAAATATGCTAAAATAGAAACGGAAGTACTTGACGCATTTTATAACAGTCCATTAACAGGCAAGGTCAAGCAGCGTTTTGCAATATTATTGTCGTCTTCGGTCGCTTTCAATATATTCCATTTTCATCTCTTGAAATATCACAGTAGCATTGGTTGTACCGTGCGTTAATCTTGAAGTCTTCAAACACATTAAAATCAATCATGTGTTTTTATCAATTACGTCTTTTGCTGGATGACCGTTGAGCAGGATATTACATCTAAAGTATGTAAGTATTGAGTTGCGCTCAACCGGGGTTCGGCTGCGTGGAAAGAAATACGCATTAATTATTTTCCATTTGCTCAATCAAACCTCGTCTGAAATTCCTTTTTTTCATCTTTGTTTATGCTCTATGATTCCATTATTCATGTAAAAAAGGGAGCACAACACAGTCAATTTGTTGTTGTTTTGTTGTTGTTCTTTTTGTTTTTACCTTTATCACTTGTGTACTTCTTTATTTCTATGACAACTCACCATTTGGAATCGGTAAAATGCTTAAGTTAAGTTTGTTAAGTCGGTGTTCCTGAAAGGTCGGTTATTTTTGTATTGGGTTTTACTTTGGACCATTTTGATTTGCTGTTCTTTTTTCACCGGCCTATTGCTAGTTTACTATTTACCTTTCTATATATGTTTATTCAATTGTTTAGCCCTACCATTTACTTATGAATTCATATCTTGTAGTATCTGGAGATTCTGTAAAATATACAGAGATTATTTGACATACTGAAGGACTGGTGTTGTAATTATGTCAAAGCTTTTGTTTAAGGGGTTGCAAACATTGCAAATGGCGAAACCAGGTTAAAATTTCAAAAATGATTTTTTGGGGATATACTTATTGCCGCCTAGATTTTAATAAAGAAATGTATTTAGCTTAGGATGCAGTTAATGTTTGCAAGCTCAATTTAGTTACCAAGCACATGCTAAAACAAAAGAAAAACCGTTTGCATTAGAACTCTCAAATTCATGGACAATATACCAAAGAAACTCATATATGAAATAAGTATATGCTGGTCTACAATGTTTAATGCCAATTCTTCAAAATAGTGTTAGGGTTTTCAAGAAATTCAAGGTAAACTTATTCCTGGTTCAAACCGAACGTAGATTTCTAACTACTAATTCAGAAACACACAAACATATCGTTTAACTAAAAATCACGGATTTCGCACCAACGAAAATAAACGCACTTACAGTATTATAACAAACAAAAAATAAAAAAGCAACTTATGACACACATTTTGGTAATAAAGAAATTGTAAACCGGCGTAGACTACTTTATACCGGTGCATACTACTTGATAATAATTGACTTGAAACTAAATATTTGCTTTTATAACATACCGTTATTCAAGTTAAAGAATTTGATAGATTTTAAAGATACAATAGTGCACAATAACCTTGAAACAGTTAAACATTTATCCTACAGAGAAACGATCACCACATGTAGTGCGGTAAATTTACAGAAGACATGTCATAAATTTAAATACTTTTTAGAAGCATGAGAATTATTATTGTGCAACAAAATAAAAACTCAGAATATGCTTAGGTTATTATTGCAAACAATTTAGCTTCGGCATGAACAAGATCGATCCAAATAAAAGTATATGTTTACCAATTTATACGACTTCACTTAACATCTTAAATAGCAATAGCGTCAGTTATGTTATGTCAGTGACATGATTGCAACGTTCATGCCTAATGGGAATGTTTGGTAGCCGTTTCAAGCATCAACAGGACCACACGGCAAATAGATAGTGTGCCTTATATTGAAATTAATTATCACTAGGATGTCAATGCATTTAAAAGATAGAAGTTATGAAATCGAAATAACAGGATTTGCAGACGTATCTCTCAGAAAAGCACCACATAATACGTATGTTATTGTCTTCGTTTCACAGATTATCACATAAATTATCAAGACAAATGGTTTTAAAAATCGAAGTTGTCTCAATGCAAGCTGTGTTATTGTCATGTACTCGATAGTGATGAGTGTGTTGTTTGAAATGATCAATATCCACTGTCTAGTTTCTAAATATCCATTGCCGCGTAGTTTCTAAATATCAGTTGCGTAGTTTCTTCTTTCACAGAGATGTTTGAACCACCAGATTATTTCAAATTGTAGATCGGTCATGTCTAAACATCGAGTACATTCGATTGTACCGAGCGCCATTAGGCAGAATTATAATAATAAGTTTTTAAATATACAACGTTACAATTAGGACAAAAATGTAAAATTGCGTCAATTTATTTTCAATTTCATTTGTAACAATTATGCTTCAATTATGTTTCAACGTATGAACAAGGCAACGCAGTGCAGGAGTTTTAGCTACCTACCTTTCGAAAGTCTAAAGATAAACATGTAATGATAAATCTAATTGCAAGTATTTTTGTTCAAAATAAAAACACTATACATGTAGCATTTCCTCTTTAGAACACTTAGTTTGTTTTAAGAAATAAAAACTAAACAAAAACATAAATTATAATGCAAGATATACATTTATCAATAACACATGCATTCTTAAAAGAATAAGGTTTAGATAATTGTAAGTAAAGTTCTTTTTCACGCTAATTTTTGTGACTGATGAATCATTAGAAAAGCTATAGACAAAACTAAAATAATTAAGTTTTAAAACGGGATCTGAAATATAAATATAAATCATGCGCATCACTGCAGATGTCACAGTGTATTGTAGGTACACTAATTGCCATGCAATTGGAAACAAAGGAAGCCTTATTATCCTAACTAGGTTTTAATAGCATTTTACCACCCTAAACCTGACCCCAATTTGACTCAACTTGAGCATAAAATTTTGATGTCTTCCTTTTGGTTCATTTTACAAAAAATCTTAAACTGACAATACGACATTATTGATCTCAATAACAACTGTTGAAGAGACAGTTATTTCTAAGTCTGTTTATATTCTTGACATTAGAAGTTTGATTTGAACATGAAAAAGTGTAATAACACTTCTCATCTTCGTGAAGTCACGTTATTAATTTAAATTATAGTTTCAAGTTTATTGGCATATCGGCAAAAATCATGCCTTTGGCCATTTACAATAGAATATATGGCAAAGACACATACACATTTACATTCAACAAATAAAGACATACACAATTCATTTATAAAACATACATACATACATACTTCTTTAGGAAACAGTCAACATAGCAAGGGTATCAGTGCGAAGAGTGTTAGCATCTCTAATAAATTTGCAAATTTTAAGAATTGTACACTTGTTTTTGATGACATTAGATGTTTATATTTCTCTAATGTGGGCCACGCAGTGGCACCAAAATACTTTCTTCTAATCTCAGAATGTTTTGTACAACATAACAAAAAGTGATATTCCGTTTCTGTAGTATTTTGATTGCACATTTTGCAAATACGATTTCCCTATTTATCATGTTTATATTGTTATAACGACCAACTTCAATTTCAAGCGAATGAGAGCTTAAACGCATACAGCTAAGTTGCTTTCTTAGTGAACAATTTTTGATAAAAGAGAGATAATCTTCAAAAACAAAACTTGTCTTAAACTGTTTATAGTATACTAGTTTTTGCATACTATTAATAGTTTCAGAGCATTTTTGTATAAATTGATCTCTAATTCTTTGTCTAATAATAGGAAAATAATTTAAATTTGGATTGAAATTTTCTAACAAATGCGAAAAACCTAATCTGTCAATATAACTTTTCATAGCATTAGCCGAGTTGTTTGAGTTTCCACTTAATATTTGTTCATTATATATGCTATTTAAGGGCGAATTTTCGTTTTTCAATATTTTGAACCAAAATTTTACTGCCCTTTCTTTACATAATACTGAGATCGGGAACCTTCCAAGTTCACCATAAACAGCAAAATTTGGTGTTTGTTGTTTAACACCTAAAATATATTTACAAAATCGTATATGTAGTTTATCTATTTCTTGTAAATTATAAATACCGGACACTTCAGAACCATATAATAAAATTGGAACTACCATGCTGTCAAAAAGATAGAGTTTAGTTTTAATGTCATAATCGATTCTATCAAAAAGTAATAAAAGATTATGGTATGTCTTTAAGGCTTGCTCTGAAGTGTTTACTGCATATGATAAGTTACCTGTATAATAAAATTTCATGCCCAGATAAATGAAGGAGTCTACCATCTCAAGTATTTCACCATTAATAAAGACGTCGTTATATATCGTATTCCTATTTCTTCTCTCTTCGAAAACGCAAACTTTTGTTTTATTGACGTTTATCTTTAATCCCCATTTTTCTGAATACAAATATAAATTATCAAGTTGACTTTGTAAACTTGCATGGTCTGCAGTAAAAAGAACAATGTCATCTGCGAATAGGATCAAATACATAGATAGCACATTCAAATCGTTTGCATTTAGGCAGTTGATATCAATACAATTTGATATATCATTTACGAATAAAATTAATAAAAGGGGAGATAACGATTCACCTTGTGTTACTCCCAGGGTAACATCGAAAAACTCCGACATTTTCATAGTAGATCCTATATACATGCTTTAACATTTTTATAAATTGATTTAATCATATTGATCATTTTACAGCTTATGCCAGATTCAATAAATTTTATAACTGCTAGGACGAAGACGGTCTGATTGTATTTAAAGCTTTGTCATGAGTGTTCTTAAACATAGATCGTGTTAGAGTATAAAATCATTTGTAGAACTTTGAAAGACATTGCAAAATGTGTGTTTTTCTTCTGGTTAGGGTTGACATTAATAATTATTTAGTACATAAGCACATCGTGCTTTAGTTTTCCTAATATCGGTGCAGACTTTTAAAGAAACGATTCAATGTGTGGTAGCTTATTTTTGTAACGTTCTAACGTCACTTTTTTCTGTGAAACCTGCCTAAGCAGCCACCTGCGTTTAGCAACCAACTATCTCAAACAGCCAGTTTGAATATGACCTAAACTGACATTTTGTTCTAAATTTTTACTGTAACAGCCACCTGTCTTCAGCAGCCACTTTTTGTTACTCCCTTTAGTGGCTACTAAAGACTGTATACAAAAATGCCCATGGGGTTTTCTGTACAATTCTTTCAGACTTTGTATGACAATCACCTTGACAGTATCCTTGAAAAGAGTCAAACATGATCGTATCATGTGCTTACTGCATGCGTCATTTGAATGTTTGTTACCCTATATAATCGGGTAAAACATTTGCAACTTGGCCAATATTGATTTGTGATTGTCAAATACAGACACATTAACATGTCATATAAGACATCGTCTTGACAGGATGTTGCATGCAAACCCGAATCCGAAATTTCTGAAATCTTAAGGTACGTCAGCTTTTAATCATTATTAAAATTGTTATTTTAGTTGATACTATTCAAATTTAATACTGCTGTTAATACGAACATCATTGTTATACAAGTTAATTAAGCAGTTTAAAAGACAAAATAAACTACACATTTCTTAAAAAAAGATCCAATCAAAACATTTAAAAATGTCACGGTCTGTTTCAGATTGGAAGTACAGGTCTTTTTTTTTGCCTAGCGGTAAATATGTTTAATCATAACTCATGTATTCGCGATTTGCAGACTCTGTATTTAAAATGCGATAAACGTTACAGTGTATAAGCCAAACATTTCGGAAATGCCGCCCAACGACTAAAATTGCGAAGACAATGCTAAATGTCTCAAAACAAAAATTACTGATAAAAGTAATAAATTGTGTCAAAAAAAGTACTTTTAATTAGTTTTACAGGCAAAAAATGAGATGTGCATTTTTAAGAATATTTATCTTAGGGGTTTGTGATTTTTTGTCAGTTTGTAGTGACATATTTGTGTGCCCGTTATCTGATTTTTGTTCCCAACATCTTATGGTGGTGTATGCATTCTTCTCATGGCTTCTGTCCTCTCTACTGTACTACCAATTGCAAACATAGGACAAACTTTAGCATGAATGAATTTGTATTATTGGTACCGATAAACCTGTTAAAATGTGTTTCTGTTTTTCAAAGATTGTGTTCATTTCAATCGTAAACACTGTAACTAGAAAAGCGAACAAGCAGTGAACTAGAAACACAGTAAAATGTTTCAAATGGAACATAGACATCTAAAGTCGAAAACTTGCAATAATAAAATCAAAATGAAATCTTTTATATTATATTTTATTAGTTACAAAACCATTTTATTCGAGAGATTTAGAACAAGAACATATGCTTGCTTTTCTAAATATTTAGCTTTATTAAACTGGAGTTCAATGGGAAAAATATTTTGTTGTCCCAAGATGGAAAATGATTATAATTGTCTATATTAAACAAATCGTCAAGTTACCTTGCGGTGTTGTTAAAGACTGAAATAATGTCGTATTTATGTTCGATAAAAATAGATAGCATGAAGTTTCATTAGGAAATTAAGTTCGGGTGCTTAACAGGATTTGGATTCATATACTGGATACCGGTAACATTTTTGCTACAAAACTTACAAACGGATTGATGAGATAATATTGTTAAAGATCAGATCAAAAAAATAGGTCATAATGATAAATTTAAGGGTACTAAAACGGTGCATCAATCTAGTCACATAAACTCAAGAAAAACTTTACATTATTTTAATATTACGAAAATAAATTGGCCATTTAAATACCTTTTAATAGTTTCTTCTTTCTCGAAATCAAGATGCGAACCATAAGTGTGTTTATCTAAGTCATACATTACATGGTTTAAACTATTCAGCGAACCGAGCAAAGTAAATATTCTACAACACACTTAAGTGAACAAATTGAAGCAAAAATGAATGTCGCTGAAAGATGCAGGTAAGAAATGTTGAAGTCTTAAATTGTCGCTTTCTACCGGATGTTGGATTTGTACTCTTAAGACTTAATACTATTGATTGATATTATGCTAATACGTATTTATTACATACATTTATAAAAAAAATTAATCCACACTATATGTACATTTTTACATTAATGACAGAGAAATTCTCTTAAACCTGGCATCATTTAAATAAAGCGAATTGTCAAGAAGAGGATAAATGGAATCGTAAAATGACCCAAGATTTCACAAAAGCTCTCAAGTTGGAGTGTGTTAAAATCACGTTTCAATATCGAACTGCTGTATTTGTTGTTTTTTTTCTTTTGTATTCATATCATAAAAACTCTGTCAGCATTTTTGGCATATGGTATAAATTGTGCATGCATCGGAACACTCTTTACATAAACAATGTTTGCCTTGATGTCACATGAAACTTAAGTCGCATTAATATTTGAAACCATTTACATAAATGACTGAACTATAAAATGACAAATCACTTAATAAGCTGATCTCGTTGCTCACCTTAGACAAAAGAACTCAGGCGAACAAAAGAAATACTAACACAAAACAAGCACGTCATAAAAATAAATTTAACCAGATTGAATGCAGATACTATGCTGCCAGCAAATATTATCAATATATTTCAGAAGATAAGAAAACAACCATGCGTAATAATTAATTATTAAGTCATATCAAAAATACTTTATATCCTCTTTTATCGGTATGATTGTACAAACTGCATATTTAACCATTTTTGCAGATGTATCTTCGATTTTAAAGCTTAGCGAAGTAATTGGATGGTTGGTTGTGCTTTTTGTCAATTTTTTTTTGTTAAGGTAAACATAAGCTACTGTCACATTTAAACGTGTAACTTTTCATTACCCAAATGTCTAGACTGCTCAGAGGACAGTTTTTGTACTTTCTTTTGGTTTGTGTTACAGAACTAGAAGTAGAACAGCAAACTCTACACGGGCATGTTTTGTTTAAATACCAACTTGTTTCCAGCCTTACTAATCAACATCAAGTGCATATCTCGCGCCTATTCGACTAGCATATTGGCTACCTCGCAAGATATTGAGAGAAACCCTGGTTCAATGTATACCTGCAGCCAAAATTCTCACTCCCTTGGATCACACACAAACAAAGATTTATTGCCTGTCGAGATCATTAATTTTGTATGAAAAGCTTTTGCAATATTAAAATCCAGATCCTTATGCTGGCACCCACTTTCTAAAATTAGAAAGTGTTTTTAAATTCAATGTCTCATACCATGGTGGACAGATTAAAAACTTCTGGAATTTTTTCTTCGGCGTGAACTTTTTCTTACAGCTAGATTAATTTGCAATAAAGTGCAAATAAGTTTTGTTGGATAAAAATATTTGAAGAAAAGTAAATGGTTTTACAAGAAACATAGTATTTTTCATACGACATCTCTCACCGACCTTGTCTATGATAAGTAACCAGATACAAAACAAAATAGTTAGAGCATCTCTTCATGTTCTTTTTTTTTTTTCAAGAAAAATACAGATACAAATACAATGCATTTATATAGCGCAAAAATAATAAATTTTCTGTTGCGCTTAACATTTAAACAAAACAAAAAGATGTATGCTAGTTTCACTCTATGTACAGTCTCTATCAGTTCTGCAAACAAATAACACATTTAGTTTGCTATTGGTTATAAAACTGTGTAAACAAATGAGTTTTAAGTTTTCTTCGAAATTCAGGTCAGAACAAATGTTTTTCAAGAAAACAATTCAATTCAGTCTGCTATCTGGTTGGCTGTTCTTTTAAGTGGGGTTGAGTGGTGTCAGCAGGGGTGGGGGTACCAAGGTACGATCCTACCACCTGTGATTTTGATTAAGTTGCATGGACACATTTTAGAAGTAGTACCCAGTGCAAACTATATACAAGTAGGCGAGAAGAACCAGCTATATGCATCCCTTAAAAAAGAGACAGATTCACACTCATGCAAATATTTTAAATACTTTTCCCCAAGGCCATTGTATTATGGAGCCAACTGCCATCCACCAACTATTGTTTTCTTCAGCAAGACCTGCATCATTAATGAAAGGCTTTGAGCAATAAAAATGTAATCTTGTTTGAAAAACGCTTATTATCCTGCTGTAAAGTCCTAAACAATTTCACCCGAAGAGAGAGAGAGAGAGACAGAGAAAAAGAGGGAGAGACAGAGAGACAGGGGAGAGAGAGAGGAGAGAGAGAGGAGAGAGAGAGAGAGAGAGAGTTGTATATATTTACAAAAAATACTTGAAGTAGCTCTAAGGAGGCAAGGTTTGGCAATAGGTATTTTGTGTAATACATAATATAATTGATTAACAGCGCATACTCGACGCGCTACATTTCTTTCTTTGCCGAGGCGAACAGACTGGATAATATATATGCTTAAAACAGTTCACTCCAAGATAAAACAGCACAGGTAAGCGTTTTCAAAAGACTTTAATATAATTTCCATGATTGTAATTTCGTTAACTGATTTATTATTATTAACATTTAAACGCTTATCATCAACCGAAATGCACATTTCTCACTTATCCAGTCTATCCCCCGTGTTTAAATTCTTGAACATCTTTAATAACAATAGCGTCAGTTAATGTTATGTCTGTGACATGATTGCAACGTTCATGCCTATTGGGAATGTTTGGTAGCCGTTTCAATCATGAACAGTCAGGACCGCACGGCAACTAGATAGTGTGCTTATATTGAGATTAATTATCACTAGGATGTCAATGCATTTATAAGATAGAAGTCATGACAAGGGCTAAAATCGAAATATCAGATTTCGCAGACGTATCTCTCATACAAGCACCGCATAATACGTATTTTATTGTTTACAGATTATCATATAAATTTTCAAGGAAAATGGTTTTGAAACTTGAAGTTGTCTAAATGCAAGTGATATTATTGTCATGTTCTCGATAGTGATGAGTGGGGTGTTTAAAATAATCAATATCCATTGTGTAGTTTCTAAATATGAGTTGCGTAGTTTCTTCCTTCACAGAGATGTTTGAACCACCAGATCATTTCAGATTGTAGATCGGTCATGTCAAAACATCGAGGACATTCAATTGTTCCGAGTGGTATAAGGCAGAATTATTATAATAAGTTTTTTAAGGTAAGACCTGTGTAATAGGCACTATTAAGAATCCAACATCTGATTATATTTTCATCAACTGATTCATACCACTGACTTGTTTGCAAAATTTTAATGATTTTCACCGTGTAGTTTTTGAGATTTTTAGCTTTTTTTTATTTAAACTAGTGAGAAAAAACGTGAAAGTATCCAAATTCTTTAATCGGTGACAACATTTTTTGTTATTGATAAATTCAACCTTAATTTTTTACAGTTTATCCAAAATATGTTATATTTTACTAAACCAATTTAAGATATAATATATAAATACAGAATTTATTTTAAAATGACATTTTTTGACCAAATAAATTTAAAAAATGCATTTTTTATATTTCACGAGACTAAATTAATGAAAATTGTGCAAAATCCTGATTGGTGCAATATACCAAACTTTACCATTTTTTAACTATATACCTTCAACAAAATTTAAACAAAATTTCAGAGAAGTTTACCGTCCAGTTTTAGAAATTTTCAAATTGATGACTTGAATAAACACTATTCTGATAGCGAAAACCCCTTTAATCTTGATGATTTCGCTTATTTGGGTTTAAATCATGAGAATTTTATATTCAATGACAGAATTACACAGGAAAAAAAGAAATATGCCAATTATTTAAGCTCTAGGCTTACAAAAAAATAGCTTCCAGTGGGATTTGAACCCTGGTCCTCTTGCATGACAGAAATCTACCCTAATTTACTACTAAAGTTACCTCCCTTGGATACTCTTCTGGATATAGGTATTCATTACACAGGTCTCACCTTAAATATACAACAATTAGGACAAAAATTTAAAACTGCGTCAATTTATTTTCAATTTCATTTTGTAACAATTATGCTTCTAAGTATGAACAACGCAAAGTAGTGCAGGAGTTTTAGCTACCTTCCATTCGAAAGTCTAAAGATAAACATGTAACGATAAATCTAATTCAGCAAGGCCAGTATACATGTAGCATTTCCTCTTTAGAATACTAAGTTTGATTTGAAAGAGATGAAAAGGGAACTTTGAAAGCAACCGAACACGACAAATATGAAAAACTGCAGTCTCGTTTTGATTGAGCCTGTTCATGGGCAGTAATGGGAATGCATATTACAGCCCACGCCGCCTAACCCCGGGTTGTGCGCAGCTCGGTAGTTACACCAATAAATAGTACAATTTCAATCCATCCCAAATGATGGTATGCATATGGTTGTGATCATGGAACCTTCAATGAGGTATTTTCAGATTAATACCACTCCATGTTCAGCGGGAAATGGTCCCTAGATGAAAAAGGGTTTGCCCTAAACGAGAAAACAATGGGCGGAACTAAAATGAATAAAATTTTGACAGGGGAAGTTAGAATATAAATGCTGCTCACAGATGACGCCAAAGGCAAAATTTAAAAGGCAGGAAGTATACCTTTGGGGGTGATTGGATAATATTCAAATCTATATTGGCTGAGATATTAAAACCACCATCTATAAACTTGCCGAAATATTTAAACAAAATTAATGTTTAAAATATATAAACATAGTACATAAGTATCGTGCTCAATGACCTTCAAAGTACGTAACTGATAACAGCACTAATTGAATGTACGGGGAGACTTTTTACAGCCGCCACACGGCAAAAACAACGCTACTGTGATATTGAAATAGATAAAAAGGGAACTTTGAAAGCAACCGAACATGACAAATATGAAAATACTACAAGCTCGGTTTGATTGAGCCTGTTCATGGGCAGTAATAGGAATGCATATTAGTGCTTTAAAGCAACCGAACACGACACATATGAGAATACTGCAGGCTCGGTTTGATTGAGCCTGTTCTTGGGCAGTAGAGGGAATGCAAATGAGAAATAAAAAATAAACAAAAACAAAATTTTTTTATGCAAGATATACATTTATCAATACCACATGCCTTTTTGTTAAATGGTTTAGATAATTGTTGGTAATAAAAGTTCTTTTTCACGCTTATTGTTGTGACTAATGAATCATTAGAGAAGCTATAGACAAAACTAAAATAATTCAGTTTGAAAACGGGATCTGAAATATAAATATAAATCATGCGCATCACTGCAGATGTCACAGTGTATTGTAGGTACACTAATTGCCAAGCAATTGGAAACAAAGGAAGCCTTATTATCCTAACTAGGTTTAAATAGCATTTTACCACCCTTAACCTGACCCCAATTTGACTCAACTTGAGCATAAAATGTTGATGTCTTCATTTTGGTTCATTTTACAAAAAAAATCTTAAACTGACAATATGACATTATTGATCTCAATAACAACTGTTGAAGAGACAGTTATTTCTAAGTCTGTTTATATTCTTGACATTTGAAGTTTGAGTTGAACATGAAAAAGTGTAATAACACTTCGCATCTTCGTGAAGTAACATTACTAATTTAAATTATAACTGCTAGAACGAAGACGGTCTGATTGTATTAAAAGATTTGCCATGAGTGTTCTTAACAAAGATCATGTTAGAGTATAAAAACATTTGTAGAACTTTGAAAGACATTGCAAAATGTGTGTTTTTCTTCTGGTTGGGGTTGGCATTTATAATTATTTAGCACATAAGCACACCGTGCTTATGTTTTCATAATGTCGATGCAGATTTTTAGATAAAAGAATCAATGTGCAGTACATTATTTTCGTAACGTTCTAACATCACTTTTTATACAAAAATATCCATGGGGTTTTCTGTACAGTTCTTTCAGATTTTGTATGACAACAACCTTGACACTGTCCTTAAAAAGTGTCAATATGATCGTATCACGTGATTATTGTATGCGTCGTTTAGATATTTGTTACCCTATATAATCGGGTAAAACATTTGCAACTTTGCCAATATTAATTTGTGATTGTCAAACACAGACACCTTTGCATTTCATATAAGACATCGTCTTGAGAGCATGTTGCTTACAATCTGGAATCCGAAATTTCTCAAATCTTAAGGTACGTCACCTTTTAATCATTATAATTAAAATTATTATTTTAGTTGATACTATTAAATTTAAAACTGCTGTTAATACGAACATCATATGTTTATTAAGCAGTTTAAAAGACAAAATAAACTGAGCATTTCTAAGATAAAAGGATCCAATCAAAACATTAAAAAATGTCCTGGTCTGTTTAAGATTGGAGGTACAGTACATATCTCTCTTTTTGCATAGCGGTAAATATAATCATAGCTCATGTATTTGCGATTCGCAGACTCTGTATATGAATATTGCAATATCCATCAACTTCATAACCACCTCTGTCAGAACCTCTAAACGTGTTTAAAATTCGATAAACGTTACGGTGTATAAGCCAAACATTTCGGAAATGCCGCCCAACGACTAAAATGGCGAAGACAATGCTAAATGTCTCAAAACAACTAAATGTAATAAAAATTACCGACAAAAGTAATAAATTGTGTCAAAAAAGTACTTAAGTTTTACAGGCAAAACATGAGATGTGCATTTTTAAGTATATTTATCTTAGGGGTGTGTGATTTTTTGTCAGTTTGTAGTGACATATTTGTGTGCCCGTTATCTGTTTTTTGTTCCCAACATCTTATGGTGGTGTATGCATTCTTCTCATGGCTTCTATCCTCTCTACAGTACTACCCATTGCAAACATAGACAACCTTTAGCATAAATGACTTTGTATTTTTGGTACCGATAAACCTGTTAAAAGGTGTTTCTGTTTTTCAAAGATTTTGTTCATTTCAATCGTAAACACTGTAACTAGAAAAGCGAACAAGCAGTGAACTAGAAACACAGTCAAATGTTTCAAATGGAACATAGACATCTAAAGTGGAAAACTTGCAATAATAAAATCAAAATGAAATATGTTATATTATATTTTATTAGGTATGAAACCATTTTATTCGAGATATTTAGCACAAGAACATATGCTTGCTTTTCTAAATATATAGCTTTATTTAGCTGGAGTTCAATGGGAAAAATATTTTGTTGTCCCAAGATGGAAAATGATTATAATTTTCTATATTAAACAAATCGCCAATATCTCGCGGTGTTGTTAAAGACTGAAATAATGTCGTCTTTATGTTCGATAAAAATAGATAGCATGATGTACCATTAGGAATTTAAGTTCAGGTGCTTAAAAGGATTTGGTTTCTTTTTGCTACAAAACTTACAAACGGATTGATGAGATAACATTGTTAAAGATCAGATAAAAAAATAGGTCATAATGATACATTTAAGGGTACTAAAATGGTGCACCAATCTAGTCACAAAAACTCACGAAAAACTTCACATTATTTTAATATTACGAAAATAAGTTGGCCATTTAAATACCTTTTTATAGTTTCTTCTTTCTCTAAATCAAGATGCGAACCATAAGTTTGTTTAATATCTAAGTTATACATTGCATGGTTTAAACAATTAGCGAACCGAGCAAAGTAAATATTCTACAAGACACTTAAGTGAACAAATAGAAGCAAAAAATGAATGTCGCTGAAAGATGCAGGTAAGAAACGTTGAACTCTTAAATTGTCGCTTTCTACCGGATGTTGGATTTGTACTCTTAAGACTTAATACTATTGATTGATATTATGCTAATACTTATTTTTAAAAAATAATCCACACTATATGTATATTTTTACATTAATGACAGAGAAATTCTCTTAAACCTGGCATCATTTTAATAAAGTGAATTGTCAAGAAGAGGATAAATGGAATCGTGAAACGATCCCAGATTACACAAAGCTCTCAAGTTGGATTGTGTAAAAATCACGTTTCGATATCGAACTGCTGTTTTTTTCTTTTGTATTCATATCATACAAAACTCTGTCAGCATTTTTGGCATATGGTATAAATTCTGCATGCATCGGAACACTTGTTATATAAACAATGTTTGCCTTAATGACACATGAAACTTAGGTCACTTAAATATTTGAAACGATTTACATAAATGACTGAACTATAAAATGACAATCACTTAATATGCTGATCTCTTTGCTCACCTTAGACAATAGAAATCTGGTGAACAAAAGAAATAACTAACACAAAACAAGCACGTCATAAAATTAAATTAAACCGGGTTGATTGCAGATACTATGCTGCCAGCAAATGTAATCAATATATTTCAGAACAAAGCAAACAACCATGCATAATAATTTATTATACAGTCATATGAAAAATAACTTATATCCTCTTTTATCGGTTATGATCGTACAAACTGCATATTTAACAATGTTTGCAGATGTATATTCGAATTTAAAGCTTATCGAAGTAATTTGAGTTATTGGCAATCATGATCATTAATTTTATATGTAAAGCTTATTTAAGATAAAATCCAGATCCTTATGCTAGCGCCTACATTCTAAAATTAAAAAGTCTATTAAATGTCTCAAACCATGGTGAACAGATAAAACACTTCTGGGAATTTTTCTTCAAAATGAACTTTTTCTTAGAGCTAGATTAATTTGCAATAAAGTGCAAAATTTAATGAGTTTTGTTGAATACAAAATATTTGAAAACACGATTAAAATGGTTTTAGAAGAAACATAGTATTTTTCAAACGACATCTCTTACCGAACTCGTCTATGATAAGTAACCAGATACAATAACAAAATAGGTAGAGCATTTTTCCATGTTCATTCTTTTAATAAAAAGATAAAATTCAATCCAATCTGCTGTCTTGTCGGTTGTTTATTTTACCTGGGGCGGGGTGGTGTCAGCAGTGGAGGGGGGGGGGGGGTAACAAAGTTACGATCCTTCCACCTTGGATTTTGATTATAAGTTGCATGTGCACATTTTAGAGGTAGTACCCAGTGCAAAATATAAAAGCGAGAAGAACCAGATATATGCATCCCTTAAAAAGAGGCCTAATGACACTCATGCAAATATTTTAAATACTTTTCCCCCAGGCCGTTGTATTATGGAACCAACTACCATCTACCAACTACCATCGTTTTCTTCAGCAGGACCGTGATCATTTATGACATGCTTTGAACAATTAAAATGATCCTTGATAGCAAAACGCTTTTTATCCTGCTTTAAAGTCTTTTAACAATTTAACCCTACGATAAAGAGAGAGAGAGGGATAGAGAGGAGCGATAGAGAGTTATATATTTACACAAAATACTTGAAGCATCACTAAGAAGGCAAGGTTTGGCAAAAGACATTTTTTGTATAGCAAAAAATAATTGATTAACTGCGCCTAATCGCCGCGCAACATTTCTTTCTTTTTCCGAGGCGGACAGACTGGATAATATGTATGCTTAAAACAGTTCCCTCCGAGATAAAACAGCACAGGTAAGCGTTTTCAAATGACTTTAATATAATTTTCATTGTAATTTCGACAACTGTTATAAACATTTAAACGCTGATCATCAACCAAAATACATATATCTCATTTATCCAGTCTATCCCCCGTGTTAAAATACATGAAAATCTTTTAAACGACGCCGTCTATCTGTTTTAAAGATATTCCTTTTTCAAGACAAGTGTCAATTAATAAAACAAATTAGTAGGTTAGCTTTGCTTTAACATTTCTCACATCATTCAATGGGCCTGTGTACATATTGCTAAAATCGAACTCGCAATAAACTGAAAAGGTAATAAACATGAAGTATCTTGTTAAGAAGCATGAAAGACAACTGGCTAGATGAAGCAACATATTCAAGTCCATCACTTCTCATATAAATAGCTAGATAAGATTTTTTAAACGTTAAAACATCAACCGACAATACGAGACTCAAATATAACGAGAAAATACTGACAAAGAAATTAATTAAGGAAATGGTAAATTATGATGGAAGTAGGAAGTATACGCCCAAGTAATAAATCTTCAAATCTCCGTTTCACGCTCTCGCGAATATTACATATAAAACTTTTAAATTTTATTCATTGTCAGCACCTACACCCAACCACAGCGCCCCCATCCACTTTTAATATTAAATGACAAGAAGCTGAAAGAGTATTGGGACATTTGAACTACAGTTAATTTTATCAGATCAATCGTTATAAATCGGCATCTTGATACATTAAAATTGTAAAAATTATAAATCGCTGTATTTTTTTCTTATAATGGATTTAAAAGTTCTTAACGAAAGTTAACTTTTGGTCATTTTTATATGCACTCCAATAGAAATCAAATTCGATCTTTGTTTCGATTATCTTTTTCAGTATGGCATCCGATTTCTGTAGACAGATCATCGTATTGGGTAAATCTGGCAGCGGTAAAAGCTCATTGGGGAACTCTCTTCTTGGGACAAGTGCTTTTGAAGTAGAACAAAGCTTAAATGCTGTAACAGAAAAATGTAAGCAGGGATCAGAAAACAACATATGTGTTATTGACACTCCTGGATTGCTTGACTTAAATAACCATGTCGCTGATACAGCCCTTGAGATTCTTTCATCTCTAAATGAATGCCCCAGACCGCATGCCTTCCTCATAGTTTTCAGTGCCTTGGCAAGAACAGGCCATGACGAGCTTCGCACAATAAGTCTTCTGCGTCTTATTTTTAGTGATTCAATCCTTAAGCATGCAATTGTTGTATTCACTGGGTACGATGACAAAGCAACTGAGTACGATTTCGACAAATTTTGGAAAAGTAATGTCATGATGAAAGAATTCGTAGAAGCATGTGGTGGAAGAGCTGCCCGAATTGATAATAGAGGTAGTGAAATTTCAGAGAGAGTCAAAGAAATCCTGCATCGCGTTGACATCTTATGCGAGGATGGCCAAAAAAGATTTGATAGTAATTTCAAGAGGGTAAATGAAAGTGTTTTACAAAGAATAAAAAAAGAAAATGATAAACTAGCGACGAAAAGTCCGAATCATCAGAAAATTTCATTGGCAATCGAGAAGTTTGATGAAGAAGTACAACAAATTCGGAAATGTTTGTCAAAAGAATATCACTCACTTCTTTCAAGCGCAAGCTGGCAAGAAAAAATAAGGATCGCAAACGCTTTGCTTGGATTAGGTTGTGTTGCAGCTGGTGCAATTCTTTTATCGAAAGGAAAAGTAAAACCAGGTTTAGCTGCCGTAACAGGTGCGGTTTCTAGCGCAGGGATGGCTGCCATTATAAACAGGACATTAGAAGCAACGCAGGCTTTCTTAATAACCGCCTCACAAGCAGCACATTCAGCGCTTATAGAGGAATCATTAATGGGCCACATGGACAACTTAATGAGCTTTTAGAAGTCAAGTAGAATAACCTGTTTTCAATTCGAAATGCGTGTACTTTCTCGTACAATTACAAACGTACACCAAAAAAAACGCTAGTGTTTTGGTTTTTTTGCAGTATTCGTTAATTAATATGCTTTTGAAAATAACGAGCGCGCACAAGTTTGGGTTTTCAGGTTTGCTTTGAAAAACGGTGGAAACAATCATTGAAAACTCTGTGTGGTTTAAGTTGTATAGTATTAATTATCTAGTACTGATATTTGTTGTCACAAATTAATTATCCACATGAAACGATCTGGAACTAATCGTTATCATAAACGATAGCAGTATGTGACATTGTACTCCAAATATTTAATTATTGTCAAGTCGAATCATCGAAAATTGAGTTAATTTGACATTAAACAATGCAGTAACCGGAAG
Organism: Corbicula japonica; assembly: GCA_038501625.1. NCBI lineage: Eukaryota > Metazoa > Mollusca > Bivalvia > Venerida > Cyrenidae > Corbicula > Corbicula japonica. Next base: position 205,445 of record JAZAYU010000041.1, read on the forward strand.
AGAAAGCCTGCATTTTCACATGTTCTTTCTATTTTACTTGAACACCTGAAAGGTTTTGAGGAATAATATTTGGTTGTACACAAACTACTTCAACGCTTTTTTTCAGCATATCATAAAAACTGACGTTTGATTTCTGACGTCGGCGTCTTAACTTAATAACATGCTTAATCTGATTTTAGGACATTTTGGTGCATGCTTTCTACAGTTCTATTTAACACAAAACTACAAGAAAGAGTTTCTGTTCACTTCAATGTAGTTATCATTTACGGTAACCACCCCTGATGGTAATAATTATGCTAATTTCAAACCATGCCGCATGTCAATCATCGTGAGTCAGTCACTCGCATGGTCTGCTATGCGCTGTATAGATGTTGGATTATCTTTACATTTGTCCAAGATTTGAACGAAAATTAGTAGTAGATCGCATGCACCTGTCAAGTCCAGACTTTAAAGTTACTCAAATATTAGGTTTAAGGATAATTTATGCAATTATACAAATACCTGTATTTCGTTTGTCTGTTCTTAAGGCAAATTTCTGTGCCTTTTCGTAAAAGATACTGTATTTGCCACTTTTCAAGCGAAAACGGCAATAAAATAAAATCTACTTAGGTATTAAGTAATACGACTTTACAAGGTGTAACGTAGTGGCTAATTCTTACAAAGGTCTTAGGGTGTAATAACACAAACACGTTCAGTTCCGACATAACTTTATACATCTTAAGCTTTTTAACAGTTTATTTATTACTTCTAAAACAAAAATAGTTCTTTCTCATAAGTATACATTTTCCTTATACATTTCTTAGTGTTATAAATTTCTCTTATTTAAAGTTTAGCAATTTAGCCACGAGACTAACATACCGTCCTCCTAAAAGGCATTATGTGGCTCGTTCCGGCCATACGGCCGTTCTCTCTCCTTCTTCTTAATATAGATAAAATCTCTGGGTTTTATACAATACTCTAGACTGTTCATGCAGACTTATTACTGTTTCGAGATGACAGTTTGACATGAAGAATATATAAAAGTACAGTAACAGTTATATAACGTCTTGCTTAATCATAACAAGATCGAGTCCAATGTAATTAAAAGATACAGGTGAAGACATGAAATGAAATGTGGCTAAATTACCTACAAGATTTTTGATGTTATCCAGAAAAGGATATTAGTCTTAACAAGTCTTAACAAGGCCATAAATAAATATTTTAAAATGTAAATGTTTAACACCTAATATGTTTGTCATAATTATCATAATTTTCCTATTACATTACAAATCACTTAAATAATAACAACACTATACACTGTACAAACAAAGCTTGCAGAAAGCAAAACTTGGAAAACCACCGACAAATATAAAGTATTCCTTAATCGGTGTAATTGAGCGTGTTCATGGATATACAACCCCGGGTTGAGCGCACCTCATATCAACCGAAAGTGTGACTGTAGAAGCCCACAAATACAAAAGTGAAATATGATTATCTGGAATTGCCACATTCAGAAGACACCGCCTCCCATCATAGCCAAGAAGAAGAGAAAGAAAGAGCACCGTTGATAAAATGATCAGCTTCATAACAGAAACCACAAACATTTAACAAAAATGGGAACCTTATGGGTTTGTTTGTTGTTGGTTTTTTTTGGAAAAAAGAACAAATTTGAGACACACAACTGGTTCCTTACTAGTCTTGAAAACTGCTAGCCTATCCTTGAAAAATGATGTTATCGGCAGTCTTCGAGACATAAAGAACAGTTTTAGCACAATCATTAATGTCCGGATTTTAAAAAGGATGCTGATTTTAGCACCTTCGATTATATTCCACAAATTTTCCACGAATTTCAACAAATTCGATACAAGGGTCGCAATTTTCCGTGTCGAAAAAGCAAATTAACGAACGTTGTCAAGTCCACTTTGTTTTGATTTTATTTTCTGGTGTGGATATTCAAGAGAAAGCCATAATAATAGGCTGTAATTATCAATATCAACAACATCAAAATGGGAAATAATTCTGCAAATGCTAACGGAAGAGTTAAGATTAATGTGCATTGCAAATCTTCTCATTGCCCATTATCACCTAGTTCGCTTATACGTGTAGTTCGTTCCAGTAGTTTTATCCAACAAACGCTTTATATAAATAGAACAAAAAGGGAAATTAATTTGCAAATGCTGGTGGTAGAGATATGGTTCTTGTTCATTGCTCTTTATCATTATTCTTAGTTTCATTTAGTTACTTTTAGCAAAGCTTTTTGTATAATAAACTCTCAAAAGAGAAAAAATTCTCTGTTAATACTTCAGACATGGTTATAATTCTAGTACACTGCACAATTTATCATTGTCCTTTTATAATATTCCAAGAATCATTATGTTCTCTTTTTAAAGTTATAGAGGACACGCTTTCTATACAACAATCTTAAAGGGGCGAAATCTATAAATGCCAAAGCTGAGTTATGGTCATTGTGCACTGCACAGCATCTCATTGCCCTTTATCAATACTTCACGTTTCATTTATCCTCGTTCAACGGTTTTTAAGAAACAAAAGCGGCAGGCAGATTTTTATGGGTTTTTCAATAAATTAAGGGCAATGACTTATGAGAAATTCGATTGACCCAAAAACACTTGACGGGCATAATCACAGTATGTTGGTTCATATGTATTCCAATATTCACGAAATTCTACCGGCTAGTTACCGAGAAATTGCTTCAGACGGGATTTTGTTCCGATTTTTTCCATTACATAAAGAGCAATAAGTCTTTAAAAAAAAGACTTGTCAAAAACCAAACTTTATTGACTGGCACATTATGTTGTTTCATATTTATTGCAAGAGTAATACAAATGAGACCCGGATTTAAACAGAAGGTTTCAGAGCATTTTGCTACTTGGGGTGGGCGTTGTTGAACCAGGTCATCAGTGCGCCAACCTTCCTCTTAATCAAATTTTAAACCATGTGAGCTCAGAATCTGCGTTTTAACTGGCATTTAAAATAGAAAGTAGATCTTGTGTGATTTATTAACACTAAGTTCAAATAAAACTCATACTCATTCATGTACTGATGCGAGGTTTTACCGTAGAAGTTGTTTTATTATTGTTTCAGCATGGCATCTGATTACTGCAGAAAAATCATCATACTGGGTAAAACAGGCAGTGGTAAAAGTTCACTGGGAAATTCACTTCTCGGCACAAGTGCTTTTAAAGTGGGGCACAACTTAATTACTGAAACAGAACGATGTCAGATGGGATTGGAAAATAACCTTTGTGTCGTCGACACTCCTGGATTGCTTGACGTAGAAAATCATGTCGCTGATGCTGCATTAGAGATTCTTTCATCTCTAAACACATGCCCTAAACCCCACGCCTTTCTAATAGTTTTCAGTGCATTGGCTAGGACAGGCCACGACGAGCTCCGCACAATCAGTCTTCTGCGTCTCATTTTTACTGAAAACATCTTAAATCATGCAATTGTTGTATTCACCGGGTACGATGATAAAGCAACTGACAGCGATTTTGATAAATTTTGGAAAGGCCATGTTATGATACGAGAATTTGTAGAGGCATGTGGTGGAAGGGTTGCCCGCATTGATAATAACGGTGAGAGTAGCGAGCTGTCAAAGAGGGTCCGAGAAATTCTTCAATGCGTAGACATATTATGCGAGAATGGCCAAAACAGGTTTGATAGTACCTTTAAGAGCGTAAATGAATATGCTTTACAAAATATTCAAAGAGAAAATGCTACACTGGCGATGAAAAGTCCAAAACATCAACAACATTCAGTCGAAAATTTTGAACAAGAATTACAACAAATTCGGATTGCTTTATCACGGGACTATCATACAGGTTTTAAAAGTTCAACCAAGGAAGAGAAACGTAAGATAGCGAAAATTTTATTTGGAATAGGTTGCGTAGCAGCTGGAGCAATTGTAATAAAGAGCGGAGAAGAAAAACCATGTCTGGATGCCGTAACAGATGCAGTAACAAGTGCGGTTTCTAGTGACGGGGCGCCTTCGTGGGCGAGTTCAATAATTAAGAACTTGCAGGTTATCTTAACGAATGTAATACTACCAGCAGTTGTACAAGAAGAAGATATGGTCCGCCACATTGACACTTTAATGGTCGCCATAAACAGTTTTAACTAAAAAAATAAACTTCTTACAGCTAAAATTGTGTTTTGTGTATTTTCTGCGTCGCAAAGGAGTGGATTTATGCAAACCACACGTTACTGTTCTGCAGATACTTGCATAAGCTTTACTATTCAAATGCAAATTCGTCGACAAATGAAAGATTGCACAAATAAATGCTGAAATCATTAAATGGAAAAAGAAACGAACGAATCAACCACCATCAAACAGTCAGACGGTCAATTCTTTCATCCATATAAAGTTTGACTTGATGATTCGCCTATTAACTCGATTTAAAATAGAGGATTGTATATGCAAGAAGAACGTAACGTATGCTCGAGTGTGCGCCTATACCGTATGTGTGCCCGTGTCCAGAGTAATAAATTTATCCGTAAAATTCATATTGTGTGAGATCTTAATTCTTTCACCAAATATGTGTTGTTTGCACGGGATTGTCGGCGGCAGTCATTTCAAATCTCATCAAGCCTAAATTTCTGTTGAGAAATAAATATTAAACACATTCTTCACACACTTAATTACCTTATAGATGGTTATTTACATTTGACAAAAATTACAGTAGATGATTTTGACACGCAAGCTATTGAAAATTAACTATAAAGTTATAAATATACCCTGCGTGCTCAAGTTCTATTTATTACTTGCTGCTTAAAAAGCCTGCTCTATGAATGTAGTATCTAGATGTACAGATTTTTATCTGGTCAGCAGAGAAGCAACAGAACTGCCATAGCCTGTCAAAATGTCAAAAATATTACATTACATAATTTCTTATTCATAAACCAGCAAAAACCAGATTAAAGGTCCTGATATTCAGGTTTTGCAGGAAATGCAGTTTTAATCATGGATTGATTTTTTTCATTTTGTAGTTTTTGATATGAAAATCTTGACAATTTATTATTTTATTATTTGAGAAGACGCCGGAAATTATAATTCTACTAATAATCATATCGTATGATAGGTTAGGATTCTACTTCCATTCAAAGTTAAATGAATATGCCATTGAATATTCCTAAATCTAATAAAACATTTTATATTCCTTAATCTCAATGAAACAGTGTGTAAGGTTTCTACATCTCAAAAAGGCTCTGTGACAGGATATAAAAGATCGGAGTCTTTAAATAATAACGATGTAAGGACAAAATTCCGAAACTGGTAAAACACACAATTTCCCTAATTTCGTTTGGATATAATCATTGCATATAATGTATAATTGCTTGATTTAAAGCTTTATCTTTAAACAACAGAGGTCCATTCGAGTCCGTTTAAATAATATACACTATTTTTTTCTTTGTCTGGCGGCCTCTTTACCCTATATAAGAAATCGGTCTGTTTGTGACTTGTTTGCATAGATGAAAAAAGGAACTTTGAAAACATTTTCTGGTTGGTCAGAGATTGGTACTTTTTCTAACTAGTTAACCATTACTTTCCTACGTGTTTAATAGATAAACACACCGATATATGGTGTATGCTAAAATCCTTCCGGTAAAACTTCGAGAGTGGCCGAGTTTCCACCATAATCATCATCAAGAGTACGATCTCGGCTCAGAGTTAAGGGGACGCAAATCCAGTACTTCCAGGATCAAGGTCAAATCAGTTTGCTGTATCTTTTCAAAACCCTTAACTAATACGCATTGCCATTCCAGTTAAAATGAAAACATATAGTGGTCTTACACTGTTTTAACGTTCTGAGGCTCAAGTAATTTGAAAGAATAATTTATTTACAAAACAGAGACCCACGCCACGAGAAAAAAGTATTAATATAATAACTTTGCATTGCCAATATGAAACATCTAAACAGCAATATAGTTATTGTGTAATACTTATCTACAAAATGCTGTGGTCATGTGTCAATGATGGATTTTAAAATAATAAAGCAAAATGATTTGACCTTCAACCCGGAAGTAAGTACCACGAGAGTCTGTCTTCATTTCTAAAAGTTGACTTTTCATTTCGGTATATTTTCTCAACAACATATTGTAGTGGCATAAATTGATCATCTTTTGCACGTGGTACTTTTACTTTTTTATCCCCAGTAATGTGAATGAATCCAAATGCTTTTACCTGTGAAATTTACTAGTTTATCTTTGAAAATTTGGTCTATTTTCAATATATACAATATACTTTACTGAGCATTGTCTATAGTAATATGGTCTAATTTTAATTTGAAAAATAACCCAAATTCTTAAGAAAATTTGTTTTGAAGCTTTAGCCTTCTCCCACCTAAGAAGTAAGAGACACTTTCTTTACCCCCACGTGACCTATTGCCCATTAGATAAACTTCCTGAAAATAGAAAGTCTTTTCTCAACTGTACTAATAACGTTTCGTTTTCATTTGAGCTGGTGTTCAAGTTTTCGACGTTGACATAGATATTTATGGCCAGAGGATTGCACAATTAATCGGATATGCATGGTTATCGACCAATGACTACATATATCTTCCCGACAACCATAGTCATTGTTGGTACCTATAGTTTTCGACAATATTCATAGTTATTGGTCCGGTATCCATAGTTATTGACAATTACTATCGCACAATATCTAGGGTTTACACCAATAACTATAGTTATCGGGCGGTAACCCTAGTTATTGTCAATAACTATGGTTATCGGGCCGATATCTATAGTTATTGGTCGATAACCATGGATATCGGATTAATTGTGCAAAACGCTTGACATAGATATTACCAAGACAAAGTATTGCCATCTTGATGAAATGTAGTATAGTGTGTGAAAAAAAACCTTCCCATGACTTGAGCTGGTGCCCTAATGTTCGACCTCAGAAAATTACCTTCATATAATCGTGACAAACATTCTGATCTACATTTGTGAAAGATGGATGCAAATGTGAAAAGTACTGGTAAATATGATAAATAAATATATGATAAATCTCGAAAATAGAAAATATAACAAACCCATCTCAAAGGTGAGCTTAACAACCAATTTTATTGGATTAAAAGTAACACATACAATACCTTGTCGATATTTTTAAGGTTTTGGCATTCCATAATAACATAATGTAGACAGTGACAGTCAACTTATAAATGAATGTAAAATTCTTTTAAGGTTCACTCAAAACATCGACTAACAAACAGCTGTAAAAATTGAGCTTCAACTCTTCAAATTTTAATCCTTGTTTTTTTGTGTGTGTTTGTTTGTTAGGTTTATGTCAGGTATGGTATTACAGACAGTACAGTAACAAACAATCGTGAAGTTTTATCCCTGATTTCATGATTTAAAAACACAGAAAATCACTCAGGACATACCAAGCTCATCTTCAATATTAAGTACAATGACTTGACCATGTTAAATTTTTTTGTTAAGTGCAGAACTTCAATTAATTATTAACTTCTTAAAAAAATAGGTTTTCAATTTGATTTCTTTAAAAAATGTCAATAAATGTACGAATTTATCTAGGCCTTCTTTAGACTTGACCGACCAAAAATTAATTGTCATCAGACTGTGTTTGTAGGTAGGATGATTCTGATCATTTCAGGTTTCAAATGCAATTATATTGACAATTAACTCAATTTTTAACTGGACATAATTAATCAAAGAAATCCTCTATATCAATATTAGGATCTAACAGATGATCTTTAAAAGGTGTAAGATCTGTCTGGTTCAGTATTAGATTCTCAAATGTCTCTTCTAAATCTGTCTCTCCAATAAGCACTGCTCCCTGCATGCGACCATCTTGTAAGATAACCTTCACATATTCCTGCCCTGTAATGCACAAGTAAAACATTTGTTAAGGTTTTTTAATCAAGCAATATCTGCAATCATTTGTTTAGGTTTTTTAATCAAGCAATGTCTGCAAACATTTGTTTAGGTTTTTTTAATCAAGCAATATCTGCAATCATTTGTTTAGGTTTTTTAATCAAGCAATATCTGCACATTTGTTAAGGTTTTTTAATCAAGCAATATCTGCAAACATTTGTTTAGGTTTTTTTAATCAAGCAATGTCTGCAAACATTTGTTTAGGTTTTTTTTTATCAAGCAATATCTGCAAACATTTGTTTAGGTTTTTTAATCAAGCAATATCTGCAAACATTTGTTTAGGTTTTTTAAATCGCGCAATATCTGCAAACATTTGTTTAAGTCGTTTAATCAATATCTGCAAAGTTATTTGTTTTTTATTCAATAGGAAAAGATGGCTGTGTAAAAAGTAAGTATGTATTTACCTTTGGTAACTCGAAGTAAGATTTCATGATCAGATCCAAGTCCCTGAGCATTAAATTTCCCCAGCAAAATTATCTGAAAAATATCAGCATGCATTTGTTTATTGACAACTTAATTGTAAGTAATATGCTGTAATTACTAAAATATTATTTCATATCAGAAAACTGTTTTGGGCAAGAACAAAGGGAAGCAACTTCTTTCAAAACATTTTGTAAATGCATTATCCCAAATAACATGTATAGACAAAAAAGATACAAATTCATCAATATAACCAACAGCTACTGTGAGCCAATTTAATGAAATGCCATTATTCATTATTAAAAACTTAATTTTTATGGTAAACAACATGTACCCAGTAAATAAACATCAACTAGGGCTGTTACATACATGTACTATGGTTAATGCCCGCACAATACCAATTTGTGTCACAACTATCTTCATTTGATCCCAATAAGCCAAAGAAGTAGGACTACCAAAATAAGAGGTAACAGATCAAATGATTAGACTTACCTTATAGCTGAAGAATTTAGTGACATGAGCAAATATTTCGAAGCAAATATCCAGCTGGATATCTTCATGCTGTACATGAGCTACCATACATTTAGCAGCATAGGCTCCCATCTGTCGAGCCTGCGACCAAAGACGCATCTGAAAATATCGAGTTATTGATACATATAATTATGTTAAAAGATGAAGCGGGCATATGAGAAATAGCCACATTTAAAAAGTACAGGCTTCCAACAAAACAAAAAGCAGCGAGTATAAGAAACGAGGGGTGATCCCATAGTTTTTTCAATGCTTTTACATCAGATTTTATAGAAATATTAAAACACCCACAGTCTGTGTACATATAAATGAATGTATTACAGAATATCATGTAAAGTTTAATCTACATAAAAATGGTTTATAAATAATAGATGATTGCATAAAACACATGACCTATGACCTTTGGGTTAACTGTCTAGCGCACGGAGTAGGTGACACTTACTTGAACCCAATGGGGAGCCTGCTCCCATGATGCACTGCAAATATCACCTGCCGCATAGACATCCGGTATTGAGGTCTGCATCTTATCATTTACTTTTATACCACCATCTTCTGCTATGTCAAACTGTAAAATAAGTTGATAGTATTAAAGAATGAACCACACCATGTGAAATTCTGTCTTTAAGAAGTTGATACAGTTTACCAAAATGGCATTCTAAAGTTAAGCAGATGTCATATTAAAATACAAGTAGTATGCATTTTGCTGAATAAATTTATAATGAAGTCAACATTTGTAACAAAATAAACTTATATTAATAAAGAAATCATTAAGATAGTTGTTTCTTTAAAAGAAGCAACAATTTTATAATGTCAGAAATGTCACCAACCCCAGACAAGGTTAAAATAATATGTCATACACAGGGCTTTTTAGGGGGTTTTGGGAAAAAGGCCTTTGCTCAAATTGGGAATTTTTTTTACATGGTAAACACTGGTTTTACACAGGTTGCATACATAAATTCAAGGAATGTAGGTTTCACAGATGACTGATCAAAAGTTAAGAAACTAATTTTGTAATTTGTAAGTCCCTTAATTATATGGATTCTCTTTTTTGTTTCTATTTTATAGGCAACAAAGTTATTTTTATTGTAATGGGATTTTTTTTCTTGAAACTGGGAATTTTTTTTCTTGAATTTGGGAAAATTGAACCCTATTTGGCATCGGGAATGGGGCCCATTATCGGCCCCGTGAGACTTGCTGAAAAAGCCCTGATACAACATCTAGTCTAGTTAAAGAACATATTAAGCTGCAATAATTGCATGTAGATTGGCTTTATAGTCTCTTTAGCAGCTACTCTACAGCAGGTAATAATTGAGGAGGGTTCAATTTTCGTTCTTATTTTAATTCATTACTTTTATTCATTGACAACCATAAATTTAAGACCTTGGATTTTTTCCAGGAATCCGAAAAACAGTGCCTTAAATCATCCTTTTGAAAACAGCGTGAATTTTAAACAATGAAAATCATACTTCCGGCATAAAATCACAAAACTCTGGCCCCAAGAATATATCCAGCTATACAGTAACATGTGGTAAAAAAGCTTTCAATGCATTATTTAATCTTGCAGAATCAAAAGTCAATTTGTGGCAAATGAAATCTAAATCCTGATTTTCAATCATATTTTAAATAAAATAAGAGGAACATCAATAACCAGCCAAAAGATTGTATCAGTTTATCTTAGTTAGTTACAACAGATAACTGTTAAACTACTATGAACATGATTAAACCCACATTTTTTTAGTTAACAACTGAATCTAAGTTCAACGAAAAATACAACTTACCTTATTATTTTTGAAGGGAAATGTGTTAGGATCCACTCCTGTTGCACTGACAACAAAATCACAGCCATATATTGCACCATTGGTTAATTCTACATAAACTGGCCAATCTGAAAAACATACAACACATGAGGATGAAGTTGAAGTGTAAATATTAAATCTTGAATCATGTGTGTCTTTTGTGTCCCTGAAATACTGTTAGTTATTTCAATATCACATAAAATCTTGTTTTTATTTAATCCATTTTGAGACTTCAAAATAAAAGTTCAAACAAAGAATGAAAATTTATGGCTTAAACCAGACAACACTTACATCACTTAATTATTTACCCTTTCCTCCATAGATACACCTTTATGGCGTGTGTGCACAGTTCACTTTTTGATTTGTTAGGTTATTTCTGACCAAAATGCGACCAGTGCAGATCCTGATCAGACGGCATGGATGTGCCAGCTGATCTGGATCTACACTGGTCGCACATGCATAAAAATTCGTATATATGGAGGAATGGGTTAACAAAATGATATGCAAGATTATTATGATCAGAAAAAAATGTTACCTGTATTTTCATATGATAAAATTGGCTTGCTAGTTTCCGATTTCCCACAGGATAAAAACTCCTCCCTTGTGAGAATTCTTGATACTTCTACTTGGTACTCCACGTGCACACAGTGACTTCCCTAATATACAGATGAAAACAAATTTATTTAAAAGTGACAAATTGACTTTCTGAATAACAAATCAAAATATAAAATATACCTGCAATCTAATCTGGATAAAAATGGTTGTATCTTGGTCAGAAAGAACCTAATGAATCTAAAGATCCTGGATGGAAAGTACATGTATGTGCCAATAATGAGGATATACAATGTTTGTCCATGAATAACATCCATATTCCATGAAGTAAAGGGTAAATAACATCTGAAGTGTGTGAAAGACTGACTAGCTGACCTAAAATTGAATGAGGTTACAAGTAATAATGGACTTCACCACTAGTAAATATGAGTGATTTGAAAAATAATGTAAACATTACTCATACACAAATCGAACTTAACCAATATTACAGTTTGCACAAAATCGTCAATGTTCTTACTGCCACTCAACCACAACCTAATTGTATAGCCGTTCATAAATATTGCATGGCCTTTAGCTTGGCAAGTCATTCCAGATAACAATACATGTACACAGAAAGAAGTTGTTTTGCCCTATGATCCGTACCCTATATACAGCATTAAGTGCTTTTGCATATAGCCATGCTATTCAGTGAGTGCTTCCCAGGTGACAAATTACCACACTATACAACACAGCATGCAGCAACCGTCTCATTTTTATTACCTCTAATATGACGTGTTGATTGCTGTCTTATTACAACACAGCATGCAGCAACCGTCTCATTTTTATTACCTCTAATATGACGTGTTGAATGCTGTCTTATTACAACACAGCATGCAGCAACCGTCTCATTTTTTATTACCTCTAATATGACGTGTTGATTGCTGCCTTAGTACAGTTGATAACTTATTGTTATTATGCAATTTTGAGAGTTATGCAGCTTTCAACCCTGCTTTTTTATCATTCATTCTACTGTAATTTAACTTGGTTTTGTCGGTTTTGTCCCCATTTTGTATTTTATGTCAATTGGAGGTTCTTAAAATTTTATTTAGTTTCCCTCAGGGTCCAATCTCATAAAACTAAGATTGGAAATCTCAAGCATCTGACTGGCTTAAGTGGCGACCAGTCACCATTTCAACCAAACAGATGCTTGAGATTTAAGACTGGCCTCCAGATTTAGATTTATGATCGTGGGCACTGGTCTGAAAGTAAACGTCAGTAAATGTCATTGTGGCTAATCTTAACCTTTTCATGATCAAGAATCGACTGGTTCCTTGTCTTTTCTTCTAAAAGTTCCATACCTGATGAGCACCAGTCATTTCTAGATCTGTGGCCCAGTCTGGTCCAAGTGCACTTCCTGTGTGACCATGAGGTGTGTGAACTTCATCTGCAACACATTTGAAAAATAGAGAACAGAAACATCAGAAATCCAGTTACATAATTATGGCATGTGATAAAATTGGTTGAAAAACTTACTAAACATAATAAAAATGTACTGATTTTTTCGAGGGGGATTTCTAAAAAACAAAGTAAGGATTTTATTTACAACTAATTTAACCCTTTAATCAATATATGTCACATATGGGGCACGTCACGGGAAAAGGTACCTTCGGTCATTTTTAGTGATAGTTTAGTTTTTACTAAATTTAGAAAGAACATACATGTATAAATCAATTTCTTATAACTAAAATGTGATTTTGTTACACATTTGGACAATAAAATGGTATTTTTACCGCGAAATGCATACTAAGTTATGTCGTCTGCTCAAATTTATGACGTCATATCAAAGATTGACGTCAATTGTCCGAAGGTACCTTTTCCCGTGACGCGCCCCATATATGACTTCAATCACACGATCAAAGAGTGTAGTTCCAAATCAGCTTGCAAATGATGCTATAAGTGCTCCAAATTTTACAACTGAAAGTCAAATTTTTACCCGTTTTTTTTAACAATACCGTTGTGGTCATTTTAATAAAAATGCTTTGTATGTTGCACAATTATTTTGGTAATTTCATCAAACAGTTTTTAAAAAGACAATTTCAGTGATTCACACAATAATTTTTGTCGTGAGAAATCTTTTTCATTTGCTCAACAATGCTGATCATTTTTACAACGGTTGACTATTTTTAATTTATACAAGTTTTATCATTTGACTGTGTGATAAGTGTAGATCCAGGTCAGCTTAACTGATCATCAGGGCAGTCCAAATTAGATCTACACAGGTCACTCAGTCACTCCTAGGTCAGAAATAATCATGTGAATTGAACAGTAAACGATGTTAATCCTGATCTTACATCACGTCTTTGCCAGCTGTATCCAAGGTTATTAAACTGAGTTTGGAAACCAGTCTCAAATCTCAAGCATCTGATTGGCTGAAATGGCGACCAGTCGCCATTTCAGCCAATCAGATGCTTGAGATTTGAGACTGGTTTCCAATCTCAGCTTTATAACCTTCAGGCCTGATCTGGATCCATACTGTTGACTAATGGTTTAACAGCTATATCCCATGGAGTAAAGAGTTAACAGAAATACAGTGGAATCGCGATAACTCGAAACGCGATAACTCGAAATGACGGTTTAACTCGAAGTCGGCCGCCGGTCCCGTCAATATTCCTTATATATTCAACTAAAAAAAGTTGCGATAACTCGAAACACGATAACTCGAAATTCGCGATATCTCGAACATATTAATAAGTCCCTTGAATAGGAAATAAGAGCAAATTAATCGCGATAACTCGAAGTACATTTACTGACACGGTTTTTCACACCTCCCGCGAGGTTGTTCGAAGTCTTTTGTTAATTGCCAACTTGTCAACAAGAGTTGTTAGTGGCACGTCATTTTAATGATGTGAAGCAAACAATAAGAGTGATTTGTCTCAAATTAGTGTCATACAAACATTTGGAGTTGTTAATTTTTCTTTCTATAAAACGTCCTTTAATTTTCTGAATTCCGTATTCCACAGCTTGTATCAATCAGCAGACGACAGTTCGCATACGGCATAACGAAAAATAATAAAATTATTAATACATTTTTCCGAGCAATCCAGCGAAGGGCCCGTGAAACTGGGAGGATACCTGGATCGGAATACAACTAATCTTTCTATTCCGAGTAATTCAGTGAAGGGCCCAGGTTATCTGGGAGGATAGCTGAATTGGAATGTCGGCAACCGGGAAAAAAGGCGAAAAGCGGAAGTGTAAACGGGAGACAATCGAGCTCAAGTACCAGGTCATCGTAGAAGTAGAAAAGGGCATACGCTCGAAGACAGATATCGCTAAAGAATTTGAGTAATAAAATAATTTAAAACATAATTATCTTGTTTTATTGAGCAAACTTTACGACAAACATTTGTTACGTACTTACCGTATGGTGTCCAATCTGAACTCATCGGACAGTGTCTACACACCATCTCTCTGATGTACGTAGGGACGCGCCATCTTGGATTTTGGGACTACTTTTAGCAACAAGATGGCGGCCCCCATGGTCATTCTCAAATATTTTCTATTTTTTTAACATAATTGTTGCTGTTTTAATGTAACTTGAGCTTTTAATCTCTGCAATGAAACTTGAACGCATTGTTCGAACGGCGCCATGTTTGTTTACTATCCGAAAGAACTATATTTTAGCGTAGGCGTTTTGGGTTAGACATATCCTTCCACCAGATACATCCGAGGCACGATCGCCGATTAGGCGGAATTGGCCGAGTAGTTCCGATTGTATGGTGTCGTAATAATTGCACGTCGTTACTTTCTTAATACTCGCATGGTATTTTGGAAAAGTCAAAGTCGCGATAACTCGAAGTTCGCGATAACTCGAAGTAAATTGTCGGTCCCTTGGGACTTCGAGTTATCGCGATTCGACTGTAGTTTTAATTTGTAAACAACTGATGACTGATCACAAAGATCATCTACATCTAAACAAACATCTAAACAAACCTTCTTCAGTGGTGTATTTACGCCTCTTCAATGGTTTATCTGTACCAGTTTTCTCCAGGTTTAACTGAGGCAGACAGAAAGCCGCTGCTCCCGGGTCCAGGAATGTGTTGGTGATGGATTTGTGTTTGATGGCCCAGATCACTTCACAGCCTTCCACTTCATACCTGTAAGAGATAGTCCAACCTGTACTAAAGACCAACTGTAAACAAAGATCACCTATGGATAAAGACCACAATTTATTTGTCCCATTGACAAATTAAAAGACCCAATATACCTGTGAACAAAGACCACCTTCCTACAAAATCCACTCCCCCTACCAAGTGGTCTTTGAAGACAGGTGTGACTGTACTATAAATAAAGCTTACCAACCTTAACTTCATGTTATAGCAACTAAACCCTTTACTCCCTGGAATACGGTTTATTCCATGAATGAACAATGTTGATGCCAATCATCTGGCACATCCATGCTGTCTGATCAAGACTTTGTTGAAGTGAATGATGTAAATTCAGATTAGATAGCATAAATGTGCAATCAAATTTGCATCTACACCGCCTGCAGCAACAATTAAACCCATATTGAGTAACAAGTAAAAAATGGATAACTAACAAAATTATTACATTCTGTGAAATGGTTCAAAAGTCAAAAGACGTCTTGTTTTAAATGTGTTCCACGTGTACACTTTAAATCAGAAACACACACATCATATTTTAAGTTAAAAATATATCTTTAAAGCAATTCTTTAATAGGTTCAATTGTTTTTGGGAAGTTTATACACACTGACAAGACAAAAGTTAATAAAGGTTTATGAGAACTTTCATCTTTGCAGTTACAAAAACTGACCACTAGTGGTTTGAAATCTTACACCAATTCTGTTGCAATACCTCCATTCCCAACCACAAGTATACGCCTGGCCTCTCTCAGCTTCTTCTGGAATTCCTGTAGTTTATACAGAATTTGTGATATACCCGGCATACAGATTACTGTATTATAAACTTAAACAACTACACTTTCCTGTAATTTAAATAGTTTCAAACAATTCAAAACAACTATTACTGTAACCGTTTCCGTAATTTTAAAAGAATCCTGTTAATCTATACAAAATCATGTCATTGATAAATAAAGATTCCACTAATAAATACACATTCCTGTATAAATTATAACCAAGTACAGTTTTCCCTATTTTAACAGATTTCTTTAATGTATTCAAAATCGTGTTATTTATTAATTCAGGTTTTTGAGATAAATACATATTTCTATAATTTAAACAACAAAAGTTTCCAAAATTGTTTTATTTATATATAGAAATAATTGATACATATTCAATAAATAATTACTAATTAACTATCTCATATTAGCCCAGCAATTCTCGTATTGGCCCAGTTGAGTCTTCATATGAATTTGATGTTTTTAGTCTGTTAAGTAATAAAATTATCATTAATCAAGTGAATTCAAATTGGCCATGCTATTGGGCCTCGGGCAGTCCTATTAGCCCTCATATGAATACCCTTGGCCCAATGACAGGGCCAATATGAATTCACTTGATTAATAACTTATAATTAATGTGATTTTTATAGAATCCTGACATTTATACAGATTCATGTACTTTGAACCTCTGATTTTTTCTGGAATTCCTGTAATACTAACAGGCACTTGTAATAAATTAAGTTTTTGCTTGATTTGCTATGACTTTGAGTGGAGTGTTACATCATGCAATCATGTCTTTGTTTATTGAATGAAACTTGCTAAAGTTGTTAATTCCCCTTACAGTTAAATTAACTACCTACTGCCACAAATAAAACATAGCTTAAGTTTTCAATTGCTGCATTATGCTAACACTTGACTTAAAAATATAAAATATAAAAATTGTACGACACTTACCTTTACACTCTCTGTGTCTCTGATTCCTATAACATAGGGATTTTCTTTAGCAATGACCTGTAAAGAAGAGATTACAAAACTAGAAATGTGTCCAAAGGACACGGATGCCCCCGCTATAGGTTTTTCATAAAGCTCCCAGCAGTAGTGTAGAACAAGTTGTGTTCACGAGATAATTATATTCCTATTACAAGAAAATTCTATTTTTAGTAACAGTGACCTTGACCTTGGATCTACAGGCATGGGTATTGTGCAGACACACTGCATTGTCATGGTGAACATAAAAATTTTGTGCCAAGTTATTTTGAAATCAAACAAAGTTACAGCCTGGAGAAGAAAATTCTATTTTTAGGAACAGTGACCTTGACCTTGGACCTACAGGCTTGGGAATGTATGTGACACACAGTCTTAATATGGTGATCGATTAAACCAAGTTATTTAAAAATCCAATGACAAATAACAAAGTTACAGAGCCGACACAATTTTGCAAGAAATTTCTATTTTTAGTAACAGTGACCTTGACCTTGGACCTACAGGCATGGGTGTTGTATGCGACACACCACCTTGTCATGATGAACATTTGTGCCAAGTTATTTTGAAATCCCTCCTTTCATAAGAAAGTTAAGGGTCAAGTGTATATTTTGCTTAACACAAAATGTAAGTGAAAAAGGGGCATAATTTGAAAAAATATTGGAAGCAGGGTTATGGATCTTGTTGGTTATGGTGTAGATTTTGATGGTGAAAATATATTTCAAGTTTCAAGGCAATATCTCAAGTAGTTTTAAAGTTATGGGCAAAATGCATATTTTGCTTAACACAAAATATAAGAATAAAACTAATGTAAATGGAAGTATCAAAGGGCCATAACTTTTGAACAGAACATGTAAGAGCAAAACCCCGCCTTTATGCACAACAACATATCAGGCCAAACATTGTGGTAAAGTTTTATTAAATTCCCACCAGTAGTTTAGGAGGAGTTGCGTTCACGAGATATATTCCTATTAAAACTAATGTAAATGGAAGTATCAAAGGGCCATAACTTCTGAACAGAACATGTAAGAGCGAAACCCCACCTTCATGCATAACTACATATCAAGCCAAGCATTGTGGTAAAGTTTCATTAAATTCCCACCAGTAGTTTAGGAGGAGTTGCGTTCACGAGATATATTCCTATTAAAACTAATGTAAATGGAAGTATCAAAGGGCCATAACTTCTTAACAGAAGATGTAAGAGCGAAACCCCACCTTCTTGCACAACTACATATCAAGCCAAGCATTGTGGTAAAGTTTCATTAAATTCCCACCAGTAGTTAAGGAGAAGTTGCGTTCACAAGATATATTCCTATTAAAACTAATGTAAATGGAAGTATCAAAGGGCCATAACTTCTGAACGGAACAGGTAAGAGCGAAACCCCACCTTCATGCACAACTACATATCAAGCCAAGCATTGTGGTAAAGTTTCATTAAATTCCCACCAGTAGTTTAGGAGGAGTTGCGTTCACGAGAATATCGGACGGACGGACGGACGGACGGACAGATGGACGGGCGTTCTTACGAACGTCATTTATGTGGCTACTCTATTGTCCTCTCTATTGTTCTTTTAGCCACATAAAAGAAAAAAAAGCCACGTAACAGAACGGAATGAATAGAATTTACCGTTACCATTGTTCTCATAGCCACATAAATGGCGTGGCGTAAGCACGGACGGACGGACGGACGGACGGACGGAATGACGGACAGGAGCAACTCTTAATGCCTGTCGCCATTTCATGGCGGGGGCATAAAAAGTGGTTAAGATATTATATATGATATAGACTATCACAGTATCAGTACTAGGAGATGGGGGAATTAGTTTCACATATTGGTTTAACATCACAATATGGTGAATGTCTGTGCAAATATTTTTAAAATATGTGAAATGGTTTAGATAATATCTCCTGTAAAGAAAAACTAGACCTATTTTTGACTTTGGCCTCTGTGATCTTGACCTATGACCTGGTTTTTCATGAGATATTTCATCTTACCATCCAAAACATTATAACATTTTAGTTTAGTTAAATTATTTTTCCATCTTCTTTGAAAATATTTATGGAGGTATCATTTTATTTTTCAATGCAAATTTTCATGCAAAAGCTGAAAAGGACACATTTGCAAGAGGTTATACATGTATTTGCACATGATAACATTAGATTGAGACACATTTTAATGGTAAATAACATTGTGAATTGGATTTGACCTAGTGCTGAATCTGCAAAACGTGAAAAATTTAAAAAAATAACGCAACATATTTTGGATTAGAAAAAATATGTGCAAAGTTGGAATTACTTTGTAATGAAGAAACTACCTGTAACTCACCTTGGGTTTGCCGCCAGTGCAGATACAGAACAGCTCGTACTGAATCACTGAACCATCATCCATTGTGAGGGTCTTTAAAGACAAATAAACTGTGGAACAAGCTACTAGACCAAAATATTTTCCTTTTTAACAATCACTAAATAGGATAAGTCTCTGAACCACTTCACTGGTATTGTGCATGTGTTTTACCCATTACTCCATCAGGCCTGAAGGTTATAAAGCTGAGATTGGAAACTGTTCGCCATTTCAGCCAATCAGATGCTTGAGATTTGAGACTGGTTTCCATGCTCAGGTTTATAACCTTGGACACAGATATGGCTGATATTCTATTAGCACAACTTTTTGTGCGCAACAAGGACTTTTCTATATATGCGATGATTGTCCTTCGCACAACCCAGTTACTATTCAAATCAATGTGGAAAATTTTTCTTCTATGTCTATATGCCAGCAATCGGAATTTGAATCATAACTTTGGCGGCTCCATAAAGCATCTTAAACCATATGTATCTTTAAAAAATTTACATACCCTAAAAGCCACATTCAAGTAGAATCAATACATTAAATCCTTAATAAATAACTGTTTCGTTTTTTATGCAAAACTCTTTTAAACCTCCACCCATGTCAACAAATTTGTTTACGGCGCGTAAAGTTTACCTGACTCACGTTTATTGATCAATAACAGAATTTAAATCGGGACGATTTCCACCAAAGTTTTGATCCTAACTGCCATAAATGTAAAGGACAGACATCTATAAAAAGTCAGTATGATAGTGGGTCTGTGCTTGCCGTCAAATTATTGAGACTAATATTCTATGTGCGACCAGTCTAGATTCTGATCAGAATTTGCAGATTGGTTTAAATCATCATTGGCAGAGTCTGATCTATACTGTTCTTTTAGATGTTTTAGCTTATTTCAGACAGAAGTAAACAGTTTAGATCCTGATCAGATAGCACAAATGAATAAGATGGTCTGGATTTACACTAGTCATTCACACAATAAAAAGCAATTTTTACTGAGTAAAAGGTTAATTTTGGGGTCATTTCATGCTTGAATATTAAAGATTGATAAGCATAAACATTACCTGCATAATTTTATTGTAGGAATTTCATCTACCTTTGTAAATCAGTAAATCTGACAATGTAAATGTCATCATAAAAGTCCATTTATGTAAAAGTCAGTAAGTCAACCAATGTAAAGCAGTAAATTCCTCTACATATAAACATTTTATCTACATAATAGTAAGCATGTCAGTAAATCCTTCTATGTGTCATGGTATGAATCAAGTCACTATTTTGAGAGAAGATGTGAAAGCAGCCCAGACAGGAGAGAATTCACCCTATAAGCCAAGTGTTCAAAGTCTGAGTCGGGCATATACCGTGTAAGTCAGTGAATGGATTTGTCTGTAATTGTAAAGATAATACCTGACTACATTTGTTTAAAAAAATTTAATAATAGTTACAACTCCTAATACCTACATGTTTATCTGTGTCAAGAGAGGTCATTGCCTTGTGAATGACCTTCACATTTGGGCATCCTGTTTCCATGGTAGACATGTGTCTCTCTTCCACATCAAACTGTTCCAATGTCCTTGACACCTGGTGTAAATAAAATTTCATAAATGGTAAAAACTATCATGTTAATGTTTTGTATTTTCATGGCGCATATCATTTACATAAACATATTAGCGTATTTTTTCTAAGTCTTTGGACCCTCTAAGTGTTCGGACACCAATTTTTTTTTGCCAAACATAAGCTCTTACACTTACCACTTACACTCTTTGTTTTGAAAGTTTAAGTTAAAAAAAGAAGATCTGATCAGGTTGGTGTTTTTACTGACAAATGAGAGTTTGTTTGTTACATTTCCGTGAACAAGTACACTTTAAAAATATTTAAGAACCCTAAACATAATATAATCATTGCTGGGTATCCAAGGAAAATAAAAGAGTTGCCATAAGATCGTACCTTCTGATAGTTGGTGACAGCCTTAATGAGCTTTGAGGCTGTAATGAGGAGAATCTCTTCATCTGGACAAAGTGTGGACAGCTGAAAACACAAAAATAGTCATCCAGAAAGAGTGTGGACAGCTGAAAACACAAAAATAGTCATCCAGAAAGAGTGTGGACAGCTGAAAACACAAAAATAGTCATCCAGAAAGAGTGTGGACAGCTGAAAACACAAAAATAGTCATCCAGAAAGAGTGTGGACGGCTGAAAACACAAAAATAGTCATCCAGAAAGTGTGTGGACAGCTGAAAACACAAAAATAGTCATCCAGAAAGAGTGTGGACAGCTGAAAACACAAAAATAGTCATCCAGAAAGAGTGTGGACAGCTGAAAACACAAGGTAGTTTAACAGCCAATTTACGTTAAATTTTAAAATTTAAGGTTATAAATATCAGAATATTAATTAAATAGCTTAAATAATGGGAATGTTTGAGAACTTACATCAACTTAGTGTTTATTTTGTTCTTTAGATTTACACATTCCTTCCTTGATGCTGATGTTTTCCTATTTTAGCACTGCTGAATGAACAATTATAAAGAAGGTGCAAACATTATCAATATAACCAGTTAAACAGTCAAGTAAAACAAGTCAATTTAAATAGAAAAGAAAATGTCTTCAATAAACTTTTGAGTCATAACAATTTTATCCTAGTACTATTGTGGTGCGGTTCTAGTTTTACTCCAGTGTTTTTGGTGGGTGGGGAGTTGATTTAGATGGCATTTTAAGAAAAACTTAGTCCAAATACTTTAGACTAAATTGTCACTACATGCTTGCCATTTTATATTTTGCCCTTTACTATCAAGCATGTATAACAAGCTGACATAACAAGAAAATGAAAAAATGATAAATAAGTTATGTCAGGTCTTATTTATAGGACTAAGAAAAACTGTGTTATCATTTCATAATTTTTCAAGTGGATATTTAAGGTTATATTTTTTAAAAGCCATTTACACCCAATTAAATGTACATTATGCTTTGGGTTTTTTTAAGAAATATGTTTTGGTTTAGAGTTTTTGATAAACCAGCATCTGTTATTTCTTGAAAGCCATCGTTTGATGTCCACATTCAAGCGCTTTGATGATACTGACCTGGCTTTCTTTCTACAATGTCATGTTGGGTTAAATAAAAAACAAACAATTTACTTTCAATTTAAAATTTTAATTCGATACACAGATGTAAACAAAAGTGGCCGATATTTGGACTGGCCGAGTATAGGTAACTTGACTCTGTCTATCCTCACAGACACTTGTTTAGGGGTCCTTTGCTGGCCCTATATGCCTATAGAGCTATATAGGCCTATATATAGGCTTACAGGTCTCTAGATTCAAAAGTGGGCAATTTCTGGAAATAAACAGATGATCTACAGCATGAGATACAACTACAATCACTTAGAACACAAAATATCCCAGTTTGAAAAAAATACCCTTTCATGTATAATTAACCATACAGAAGATAACAAACTAAACAGTCTTCACAGTATCTGTTCTTTTCCGAAATTAGGCAAATTACGTCATTTCCGAAAACGCCCATAGTTTCAAAAAATGAGTATATTGAAAAAAATGAAGAAATTATTTGGCAATCGTTTGAAACAAACCTTGAAAATAACAATCAATCTCGGTAAGTGTCTCTTGTTTTGATGGTCAACATTCTATTTACTTGATTTTTATTTAAATTACACATAGTACGTACAGGAAACATACCAACGTTTTGCGGACGTTCAGAATTTTCCACCAAATTTAACGGTTTTTTTAACCCAGCTCTAATGCGCAGACAAGTCATTTTTCAAAGAAACCGGAATCAATCGGAAAAGAACAGATACCGTGAAGACGAAGGTGAAAAGTTCGGGGGGCTGTGATAAAATAATTGGATTTTCTTACGTTAATATGAGGATTTATCGTTTATGTTTTGTTACTGGTGTCATCGGAGAGATAAAGGAATAATCTATCAACGGCGATCAATACTTGTTCGGTAAGTTACGATTTTGTCTTTGAAATCGATGTAGTCTTTTGAATTTACTTTTTATCGTGAAATGGTAAGATTGGGATCTTTCCATGGTTATGTTATGTATGAACTGTTATTTTTTGAAAACTGGGATATTTTGTGTTCTAAGTGATTGTAGTTGTATCTCATGCTGTAGATCATCCGTTTATTTCCTGAAATTGCCCACTTTTGGATCTAGTGACCTTTAAGCCTATATATAGGCCTATGTAGCTCTATAGGCATATATGGCAAGCAAAGGACCCCTAAACAAGTGTCTGTGTCTATCCTTGGCTTGGATATGCGCAGAAAGGATCTTGGGAACAAGGGCCTCGAAACAGTTGACAGCAGGCATTCCATCTTCCTGAAAACACGTGACATTCTTACCGTTTCAGCACAAGTCACACCAGCAATGCCGCCACCAATGACAACGTATTTACCAAACATGCTCATTGTTTATTTTGTAAAATTTCAACATTTTCATCTATTTCAAACAAACGCTTAAAATTAATGTATCGAGCGCTTGTAGGCATTAATCAATCACTGTCGTGCATGAGATACGCCGTAAACACAATTACAGCGCTTCATACCGATATTGACTTGGTCTGGTTCCCGACCTTGACGTAGCTACCAAGGCGGAGGTAATCAAGACTAATATTTACTAAACATAGTCGGATGCAAAATTTCCAGAAAGGGGTTCGTTTAGGACAGTCTTAGGTTAGTTACATAAAAAGTTTCAACTTTCTAGCCAAAATTTCATTGCCAATTGGGGCCTACCGATCTACAGAGTTATATCTCAATATTCTGCCTATGTTACCTCCTATATAACGCGCACTTGTTACCTGTTACTAGCTCCCGTCTGATATGGAGAATTAACACTGAGTAACGCAGTAGTTACCGTGTTCGAATACGTTTTAATCGGGTCTTGTCGGTCAGAGATCAGCCCTCCGACCAAATTTTTTTTATTCGTATCACTTAATTGGAAAAAGACGTTTTATATTGCAGCGCATACAATTTCTATGCTAACCATTTTGGTATACTTGAGCAGTTTATATATAAAACTGTATATGTAATACCCTAAGTAACTAAAAAGGAGTTTAAAAAAAAATCCGCATTTTTTATGCACTTAGTAGATCTGAGAAATAAAAAAGTTAAGAATCCTTAGAAAAAAGGTAGTAAAAATTATAGCACATTATATATAAGTCTTTGTTGTAAGTTAAAGTGTGACGCCCTTCCATAAAACGCCCGTTCAATTGTATGCATGTTCTTTCATACCGATGAAACAATTTTGGCAGGTATTTAAAGCGGCATAAATTCAATTTAACCCGCTCTTGTATGTAATATTACATGTATTTGGAACTATAGGCACACATTTGCAGCATTAGTTCGGGATAATGAAATTTTAATTTACTAAAATAAATTTGGTCCGCGCGACTAAAAGTAGGATTTCCGAAACGTCACAGACATCGAGATCGCGCATGAATTGGTCTCTCCGTCAAAAATCAGTGATAAATATACCTCCACTATATTTAGCTTCTTAAAAGTTCGTTAACGATAATTTAACAATATCATTGAAAATCCCGTCTATAAGAAAGAATTCGATCGGACCTTTTGTGTTCTGTTATAGAGTTTATATATTGGAGTCTATATGAACAAATATGATTTTTCAATAGTATATTCTTACTTAGGTTTAGGACTTGGACTTTAATGTTTTTGTGTTATTTTTAATAACGGAGCCTTTTCCTACAAATTGAATGCACACCGTTGGATTCACAGATGTGTGCCATGTTCGTATAATTGACACAAATCTTTAATTTTAGAACAGTGGGCTATGGGTAAAGCGTCGAGTTCCAGATGCGGAGGCTACAGGTTCGAAATCCACCAGGGATGAGATTCGTCTGCAGTTTCCTCAATCCACATTCGGCGCGAGTACTTGTTTGCAACCTAGGAAGCAATCATCGAGCGTTATAACATAAATTGGAATAACTTGTTTCACAATCGATGTAAAATAAATATATTAAAATAAAAAAATTATCCTTCAATTTGGAGTGAACATTGGCTATAGCAACTTAGTTTTTGAAGTATACTGCAATTTTCCTAACAAAACTTCTTATGCCATTTAGAACTTGAAATTGAAAAATAACACTATGTTACGTTTTCTGAAGAAGTTAGAAACATGGTTTCACAATTTGATTAAAACCGCTACGCAATCAGGATCTGACGACGAGTAACTATAAAACGCGCTTTTATCTCTAACCCTTTAAACCAATCAGATTGTCGCCTACAAAATCGCAAAAGTGAAAGTAAACATAGTATTTAAAATCACGGAAAGTGTTTACAGCCTGTTTTATACATATTTTACTGAAGACACACGTATTTATGTAGTATTGCATTTAATTCTAATGTAATGACATCTTTAGATCAGTTTGTGAACGTTATAAATCCTGCTTCCTGTGTTGACAATTTCTAAAAATAATAATCGGGGAAAACCGCTATAGCTTATGTACGGTGTCTGCGGGCCGTCATCAGATCTAACAGTTTGTTACATGGGACTCTAGTGAGATTGATGGTTTCATAATCATTAATGTGTTCACGTTTTTTTGTCTTAATTTATGAAATTTTTTGTTAAATTCGTTTTATAATTAATTTAATTAATAAATTAAAATAATTAATTAAATATATCTTATTTTGTGTAAAAATTTCCCTAGGTATATTTTTATTCAATTCAGTGTGGAGCAATTTAAATTGCCTAAATAAAATTAACAACGTCTCGTGTCTAAAACAATATTTTGACAATTAATTAGCACATTTAATCCCTATACAGTTTCTTAAAACAACACTTTTACCCTCAGCAAGTTTTTCAACCTCCTACAGAGTGAACAACGAATCTTCAAAAGGACCCCCAACTGATAAGACCCGTGTCTTGCTAATAAGATTACGTAACGTGGTCATAAAACACCAGGCCCTTGATTTAAGTAGTTTGGTTTGAAAACTTTAACAATGATTAGCTATACGCCTTTCCAATAATTCGATGAATTTATTTGGTTACCTCCCCTATCCAGTCACGTGACTGCTTTACAGGAAAAATGATTGCGCGCTGTAATAACGTAATAGGGAATATGTTCCTACAACTTTCATTTTTATCATAAAATTATTTTTTGAAAAATGTATTTTCTCTTTGAATTAGTAATAATACATCAGCGTCATGATATTTTTGAAAATAATTGATTAAACAATCAGGTTTCTGACTAAAAGTGTCAATTCATTATTCCTCGCATTAAACACTAAACGACTTGAACTAACAAACAGTCGCAGTGTTCTCTTCACGGCTTAATTGAGTCTCGTTTCCGGATTAGCGTGTCTATTCAACTACTGACATCATGTTGTGATTATGTCGGCGGCGATTGATTTTGAAGGCGGCATGCCATAAACATGTCAAACTGTCTCGCACACGGGGTCATCTGTCAATTACTTAAAGGGGCAGATATCATTGACCAATAGAGATCGTGTAATTTCTGTTTGCAAGGTATCTACACCTCCCAATTCTTAAGTATTTCGGAGTCCTTTAACTACTGGATGTGCCAGCAAATGTATTTGATTTAGCACTTAAATGGATTCTTAATCAACATTACGACACGTTATAGAAACAAAAGCCGTCAATAAGAAACAAATCTTGTCAAAAAAATTTATATATGTTTAATTAAGAGTTTGGGCTTTTATGCCAAAATTACAATCTGTCAAACCTAAGAAATCTAAATTGGATATTCAACCATATTGTGATATAAATATTCCCATCTTTTTGGAAGCCGGCATCTAAATCCTTGGATTTTATTCTACGAATGATACTTTTACAACAAACAATCAGATTACCGATCCTGTTTTATTTCAAGACAGAATCAATCATATTTGCTTTTGAAGTATACGTAACATTTTAAATATTCCAATTATTTATTCGTTGACCATAAACGCCTTAAATTTTTAGGACAATTCTATTGCTCAAATGTGTAAGTATGAACAAATTCAGATTGTATTTTTTGTCTACAGATCATGTAACCAGATGTTGACATATCACGATTTCCGGATAATAGCGCAATACTAGCCTTAGCAATTTGCAACATTTACACCAGTAAAATATATTTTCAGCAGAAAAGATATTAAGAAGAAATTGTTGTACATAATTGGTAAAATTAATGCTTATGTTTGTCCAAATTGCGTTTCATACTGCCTACTATCAACAAGAATGGTACATGTTCTTAAATCATTACAAATCTAATTATCTAACAAATAGTAAACATAAAAAAGTCTGGCTAGAATAACAGACCAGCAACTTATTTTTTCACCGCCGGCGACGAACGCAGACCTGCAAAATAGCGGATAAGGTTAGCTATTATGTGCTTAAGCCATTAGCCCGATCGTTCAGCTATCCTGCAGAGCCTCGTTTTGGATTGATTTTCTGTCGCGGGAAGTAACTCGTACAGGACTGCGAAACTGTTTATTGGAAAGGCGTATATACTTTGGTTTCATTTTAATGCCATCAAATGAGTCAAGGATAAAGTTATTGAAATAAGTAAAGAGCTATTTAAATAAGTAAAGTTGCTTTTAATTATAATTTATTTAAAATCAATTCACAAAGGTGATGGCTATTCCGGATATGCCCGTTTCACTTTTTTGTTATTTGACAATGCATTTAAACTTCCAAAACAGTAAGACTTTCAATCCCACACTTCTGACGCTACGCTAAACCGGAACTTATAGTACCTAATCGGCAAGGGACGCCATTCTCTAAATCGACTTAAAGGGAAGTAACTTTGTGTGTCGGAAGGCTCCCAAATTATCGCTACCCCAAAAGTGGGTTCGAGCAATTCTACTTAACCACCTCTACAGCCGCCACCTGCTAAACAAACGCTAAAATTGCGTTAAGATCCAAACAGTTGAATCAGCCAAAAACTAGCCTACATAGGGGCTCGCTGAACCCCCTGTGGTCTACCACTGAATTGCTTGCAGTAAGTTTAACTGATGTTCAAGTTACAATTACATTTGAAATACTTGACCAAACGTAATGAATTAGATCTACATCAAATTACGATCACATTTTTTAAATTACCCCATGCCTGCTTCTTACAATATTATCCTAATGATGCATGGCTGACAAAGTTGACAAGCAAATAATGGTATATTAAATAGATCATAATCATAAAATAACAATAAAAGTGTGTAAATTTAAATTTTGGGTGATAAATTGATTCAGAGACCTATATATATAATATAGGTCTTTGATTGATTTTAATTTTCATCAAATCAAAAATAAGAAATGCATTACCAGTTTTACTGGTTTAAAATGTATTAACAATATATTCTTTTATTTATTATGTTTTCAAAATTATTAATGGGTAGGTATATATTAATCATATATTAATTGTGTTAGATTTTTAAACAAAACTTTTGAGCTTCAGTTTTAGTTTGAATATGCTTTCTTGTCGGTGCCTTTTTAACTCGGGGTATCAGATCCATAACAGTGAAGATATTGAAAAGGAAAGTTACACGGTCCGATGCGTTCGTCCCGGGCCATGTCATTTGGTCCGCGGTTGTCATCGAAAATGGATGTGACAGTTTTAGCAACAGGTGTTGTGGCATTAATCCTGTATTTAAACACATTGGATGCGGATTTTGCATATGATGATAGGTATATATTTTGTGTTTTAAATGAGTTTAGACTCCTAACCGTTAAAATTATTCCAAAAGTCATCCAACCGTATCAACAAGTTACGGATTCGCATGTTGACATTTGAAGTTTGTTTATTTATTAATTACTTGATCAAAGCCTTGTATGCCAGAACGTTAATGTGAGAGTTTTGTTAAATATGTCATTAAACAAATCGATTAATGGCTGACTGAACTTGAATATTAGCCAGGGTGTTTACAAGATGCAGGTATTCGGATGGAGCATATTCCGGATATATTGCTCTCTAAATTTAGCTGCACAAACTGATAGGAGACTAGTACCCATCATTAAGTTGGCAATTTTATGAGTTTAACTGGATTCATAAAAATTGCAATGATCCTTATCATACATATTTTGTAAACACAAGATCAGTTAACATCCAATTTCTGATTCACTTACAATACTTGTGTTTTATCATTAGTTTTTCAAAGGAACCTAGTCAAATAGCCCCCAAGTCAAAATGTCCCCATTTTGGTTTAATAGCCCCCACTATCATTTTCAAAACCTCAGAACTAGGTGTAATATGATATTGCAGGGCTTTTTCAGGGGTATCTGGGAAAAAGGCCCCTGCTCAAATTGGGAATTTTTTCACACGGTATACACTGGTTTTACACAGGTTGCATACATAGATTCAAGGAATGTAGGTTTCACAGATCACTGATTAAAAGTAAACAAACTAATTTTGTAATTTGAAAAGTCCCTTGATTACCAGTATATAGATTTTCTTGTTTGTTTCTATTTTATAGGAAAAAGTTATTTCTGTAGAAATGGGAATTTTTTTTCTTGAAATTGGGATTTTTTCTTGAAATTGGGAAAATTGGTCCCTATTTGGCATTGGGAATGGGGCCCATTATCGGCCCGTGAGACTAGCTAAAAAAAGCCCTGTATTGCTGCTAATCCTCTAAACACAGTGCCAGTATGGGGTCATTCAAAGTTGATTCCTATTTTCCTTTATCAGTAAAAAGGTTATATTTGGCAGTTTTTACATAGCAACACATTTATAATAAAACAGTATCTTCCCCATCTCTTTCAAGCTCACCATATAGCTGCTATCAAACCTTGAAAAGAAAAAAATATATCTTAAAATTATGAACTGTCGTTTACTTTCATTTATTTTGCTTAATTGAAAACATATAATTTTAGAACAAATAGCTATGAATTTATTGAGATATTGTAGAATTCATAAATACCACTCTGATAATAAGACCACTATTTTAGTGTCCCTTTTAATAGTTACGCACAAATTTCTGCCTCCGAATTAAGACCCACCTATTATTATGACCTCTTTTTTACAATCACAGGGGTGGTCTTAATACAGCTGTTTCACTGAACATATTCTAGTAAGCAAGACCAATAAAATATACAGTCAAACCTGTCTTTAATAGCCCAAGGGAGTGACAAAAAGTGGCTGCTGAAAACAGGTGGCTGTTAAAGACAAAAAAATAAGAACAAAATGTCAGTTAAGATCATATTCAAACTGGCTGTTAAAGACAGGTGGTTGCTATTTACACGTGGCTGTGTAGGCAGGTTTCACTGTAGCTCCATCAGCTGTCATAACAAGAGCTCTAGCCTTCAGACATCCCGAAAGATGCCAGACCGAAGTACCTGTCTGGTAAAATTTGAGCTGGTCAGACTAGATTTCTTATGTTATCAGACCGAATGTCAGACAAAAATTTGAACTCCTTATACTTGCAAATAGCCTTATAACATGTTTCGGTCTGACAGAATTTGTTTCTGTCAGACAGATTTTCACATCTCATCTGGCCAAATGTCTGACACATATTTTCTACTTTCGGGAAGTCTGGCCTTTACAATTTTGTCATTTTTTCTTTAAATAATTTTTGAAGTAAGAATACTAAGATAGTTCTAAAAGTTGCTTATAAAAAAAGAAAAGAATTGCATTTTTCCTGTAAACTCTTATGTACTTAAACTGATCAGAAATTTTGATGTACAGTTGAATGCAGGTTTATATTTATGTAAATAGCATTGAGCAAGACAGATACCGTAAAATTCTTATTAATAAACGCCCCTCCCCCCAATATTTTTTTAAGGAAAAAATGAGTTATTCTATAGTTGTTCACCAATATCCTTCAGAATCTAATATTAATATAAAAATAATTATATAAATAATGAGCTCCCCCCTTTCAGAAAATGTAATGCCCCGGGGGCGTTTAAAAGGAATTTTACGGTATACATATTGAATCTTAGTGAAAAGACGCATGATATTTGTAAAAAGATTTCTTGACTACTTTTTTATGGCTCCTATTTATTTTTTGTACTGGGAAAGAAACAATGAACTGAAGTGTTTTACCAATCTCCTCCGCAGAGTTGTCATTCCTTACACTCACTTTACATCTCTGCGAAAGACTCGATGTCAAGATTTTTGACCAAACTCGGCAGACTTATTTTATACAGTCATAAATTATGAATCTGAAAGCGTGAGGTAAAACTAATGACTTAAATCTTCACTATCTTTCATTAAACTGAAGAAACCCAAGCTATTGTGGATGTAATTAGTGAACTATTTCTTCGAGTTTAAGTAAAAGTAGTTGAAAGTAGTCCCAGCCTATAACAGAGGTGAATGTAATGAGATGATAGTGTAAGAGAATGGTGTTTTACATGTATTTTACCAAATTATGACATGCAGACATCCCGAAACTTGTCAGACCAAAGGACCTGTCTGGTAAAATTTGGGCATCATGGAGCGTTGTGACCTAAATATCCAATAAGTTCCAAGATTCTTTCAAATACATTTTGACAGTTAACCCTTTCCTCCATATTGGCAGTTTGATGCATGTGCAACCAGTGTAGATTCAGATCAAATGGCACATCTGTGCCGTCTGATCAGGATCTGCACTCATCGCATTTTGGTCAGAAATAACCTAACAAATCAAAGAGCAAACGGTGCAGATCCTGATCAGATGGCACAGATGTGCCAGCTGATCTGGATCTACACTGTTTTGCCATGCATCCTATGGAGGAAAGGGTTAAATCCTGTTTTACTTAAAATTTTGTTAAATAATTATTTAGTTTGTCTATATCTTAAATTTTACTTAAAAAAGACCTATAACTACTGCAATTTATTTTTCCACAGTTATGGCCCTTTCCCCTATAAAAATTAAAATTGTTTTTTAAAGTTGGAATACATTTTAAATATTACCCTATTGATTGAAATACATGTATAACTTAAATGTCCCAATCGTTACCCTGTCATGAGTCCTTTGTTTCTATTAAAGGGAGATGTGCAGGGTCGAGCAGGTGTACTCGGTAAAATCGTAAACAGAACGATCTATGTAACACTTATGTGTACTTTTCACTAAACTCTACATTTCAAACCCTCCAGGAGGAAGTTTTTCGGTTAATTTTACCATTTTACCGGACCTAAAAACAATCCGCTGAAGAAATTCCTTTACAAAAATACATTTTATATTTAGCGATCGTTCTATATTTAGCTCATCGCTGAGCTTACTATTCGTGGTGGCCCAGGCATTTTGAAACAAAAGGCGACGTCGATAGTCGGCAAGGTACACCGAATGTGTATTTTGGTTGAAGTGATCACGTGACAATCCCAAACACCACTGCGGCTTTACGCAGGAAATACAAAAATAGCTAACCTAGGATAGGTTAGGAAACACCATTCATATTTCTTTTTTTATAAAATATTGGTTTGAAATATTTCGGGTGTAAATCAATATTTGAGCTTCAAATGATATTCAACTGATAAATAACCCTTTTCGCAAATCTGTTCCATTCATCAATCCTGCACCTTTAAGACCAAGAACTCTCTTACAGCTTTTCAGTTGTTCAATATGCCTTTTTAAGATTATACATTTTGTTTCTTTTAGTTGCCTTGACTAGTTAATTAAAATTACAAGATCAGATCCGGATAATCCAGCCAGATCTTCACTGTTTGCTTTTAATTCCGTAGGTCATTTCTGACCAAGAAGCAAACATTGTAGATCCAGATCAAATGGCACAGATTTGGATCTACACTGGCTACACATGGTATAAAACCTGTCAGGGTTTATAGCTAAAATCTTGCCAATTATGTTAATAATTACAAGCGTAAAAGGAACCAGGTAGCCTCAAAATTTACTGTTTGAAACAAATTTGCAAAATCTGGTTAGCCAACAGCATTACACTGTTGTCAACGGAGAAAATATTAAGTTTAGAGATTACATTCTGTAGGGCATTGCAGGGTACATCTCTCGAGTGTGGTATCTTTCCAGTGTTTGTTTGCATGTTTGTGTTATTAATGTTTGCTTTTTCTAGACAGACTTCAAGGGTCTGCTGGTTTATCTTAAAATTGTTCCGTTTTGTTTAGAGACTCTCACTAATGTCCTTGTATAACATTGTTTTGTTTACCGAGGATTTCATATCGGTAACTTTCTGTTGATTGAAGATTAAGCGTTCTTCAGTTAAGCCGTGTTTCATGCAATTGTCCTAATGTCTTTTGAAATGTTTGCAATTTTACGTAATCTGGAGATAACTTACGACTCTTTAGGAGATCAGGGTGTACTTGTTTATTCGAGAGTAACCTTAAATTGATACGCTAATATAAGGTTTGTCACCACTAAAGTTGTGTTTTTTCTGGTGATGAGACAACGAAAATTGTGTAATTTTGCTGATGTTACATAACCGGTAGTCCTCGGCAGGATTTTCACCACATTGAAGACAACAATGAGTTTAATTACAATTATAACTATGTATTAATAAAAAAGAGTACTTTTTTGCACTGGGGAATCTTTAGAACAATATTAGAATCGAAACAATGTAGATCCTGATCAGACAGCATAGATGTGCCGGCTGGGCTAATTCTTCACTGTGTGCACATCTGATAAACCATATACCAGAAATTATATGGAGCAAAGGGTTTACCTTTACTTTCAGTTTTGCATAAATGATGTCTAAGGACACATAAAATCTTCATTTGCGTTCAAAATTTCAATTTTTAAAAAATCCCATGGGATTTTTCAGCCATAAAAAAATGGGAGAAAAATCCCATGGCAGAAAAACCCCATTTTAAAATGGTAGAAAATAACAACCAAACAATCGATAGAATTTGTCTAAGTTTTTAAAAAATGTAAACATAAGAACTATTTTTCTAAGAAACAGAACTGTTTTGGACATCAAAATGTAGCTGCGCGACATGATTTTTTTTTTTCAAATAATTTTTGTGTTGTATTAGATGAGTGAATTTGTTTGAAGCTTTATTTCAGTGTAATATGTAGTTGAATAAGTATAAAATAAACATATTCGCAATATTAATCATGCACGATGACTGCTTCCTGGGTTACCAACAAGTATTTGCGCCAAATGTGGAATGGAGAACTGCAGACAAATCTGATCCCTGGTGGTTTTAAATTGCAGTCTCTGGATCTGGAGTTGGGTGCTCTATTCCTACCTTTACCTTTAATGTTGTATGTCTCAATGCAGCCACTCAGCCAAATAGTCATGTAAGCATTCTTGGAAAGCTTTTAACCGGTCTTGGTGAGAATGGTAATAATTAATATCACAACCATTAGTTTACCAGCCAGATTTCTTTGGAGTTATGGTCACTTTGGAGTTATGGTCCTTAAATAATTATATTCAGCCAGTGGCCTTTTATTGCCAAAACTTCACCAAATAAGCAGGATGTGGTCTCAAATAAGATTTTTTTTCAGTCACACTGGAGTTATGGTTTTTGAATTGCAAGAACTTCACCAAATAAGCAATTTTCTATCTCTAGCAAGATTGCTTTATTCACTCGGGAGGTTTGAAGGTCCTTTAATTGCCAGGGGCCTTAAATTGCCTAAACCTTTCCAAATATACAATGAGTGTGCTTCAATCCCCGGAGAGTTTTAAATCACCAGTCTGACTTCACCAAGAAAGCAATGTGTGCTAACTGAAGTGCATTTTTGTAAAGTTTCGAACTCATGTCATGTTTTTAAGTGCACTTTTTGCCTCCTTGCAAAATCTATAATTTATTATATCATTTCCTGTCTGATAGATTTTGCACTACTAAAATCATGGTTATACATCGATGAAAGGCCTTATGTTTTGCATTTAAGAGATAAAGATCTTAAACCTTCAGTCATGTAAATTAAGTACTTCAAGTAACTTCAAAGAAAATTTGATTTAAGCATTTCATATGCATAAAATTCTATTAATTGTTACTGCTTAGGCTATCATTTACAAATTCTTGCTGTTTGTTCGGATGACAGCCCGCTATGTTTTGTAATTTACATAAAAGCTGCAACAGATTTTTGTAACGTTACAAGGCAGTTTTAAAGAGCTGTTGCGCAGATGATTTTTTTTATTGAATTAACTTTGTATTAAATCTGTCTGTTAGAATGATATTACAAAATTGACAATAGTAAAATAATAGGTACTTAATAGGATTGTTTTATTTTGTCCTGATTGAAAATTAGATTATATTTACATTCCTATTGATTTCTTCGTTTAAAAAAATTCGGTTCATTTTGCATGAACCGCATGACCCGTAATGACGTCAGTAACGTCATGGCTGTTACTATTGAAAACTCCCACGTATTACTCCCCCTTTTCACTTAAAACTAATTTTTGAAAGCGTTCGACTTAAGTTTATTTAAAGAAAAAAATGAATAAAATGTAAATATAAGTAATAATTCTTATTTTGGTGCAGTTCATGCAGATTGGACGTGCACGCAAGAGCTGGCAAATCCATAAAGCGCGCTAGCGCTTTATGGTAAAGGGGTTTATTTAAGGAATGATTCTTATTTTGGTGCGGTTCATGCAGATTGGACGTGCACGCGAGAGCTGGCAAATCGTATGGAGGAAACTTAGGGCGTTTTTGTTGGTAACAAACTACATTTTGTAGTTTCGGGTTAATATCGGTTTTGCAAACTGTCTATTTGTTGTAAAAGTTTAACATTAAACGGAAACCAGTTTTTTCATTTGTTTTGCAAAAACCGAACCTGGTTTTTGAAACTATCGAAACCACCTCCGGAGGCGGTTTGGTCGGTTCGTCTCATCCGAATAATAGTTCACCAGCGAGAATCAATGGCAGCCGAAAGAAAAGCAGGTGTATTGAAACTCTGAAGACAACTCATTTTGTCTCCAGTTAGTCAAAACAGGCAAAAGATCATATGTATCATGAGCTTCTTCTAATATTTCTGAAATGACAGCTAAATGCACTGCAAGCGCCATATTGATGGAAACTGTGAAGAAAACAATGCATTTGTTACTTCAAACAAAACTATTGAAACCAGTTTCAGTTTTTCACAAAACTGTTAAAACCCTTGAAACCGAAACCGAAACTAGTTTGTTACCAACAAAAACGCCCTTAAGTTTTAACTACATTGTAAGTGCTGACATCTTTATAACTGCTTAGCATAAACTATATCTTCAATTTTAATTTTGGCCATGTATAATAATTCAATTTTGCAATGTCATGCTAAAATCATTTCATTATTTAATAATTTTATGGGACAATAGGACAGTTAAATTTAATATAACACTGTCACAAGTAAAGGAAATATTCTTTTGTTGATCAACGTTTAAAATAATTGCTTTTAAGAACATGAACCAGCTGTCAACGACAGCTTGCTCCAACATTTAAAAAAATAACAACACTCTAAATTGATGAAGTTTTCTCTTTACACCATATAATTTGCATTTTAAGATGTGTACTACCAGTATAGATCCAAATCAGCCATCTGATCTGAATCTTCACTGGTCAGCTCACTACTGGTCAGAAATAACCTAATTAATCTGAAAGTGAACGGAGTGGTTTCTGATCTGAATGCAAGAATGTGCCATCTAATCTGGATCTACACTATTTGCCCACGCAATAAAGGTGTATCTACGATGTATGTAGTAAAGGGTTAAAACTCAAGGGATAACAAATCCTGTCAATTGGAGATGTTTCTGATTGAAAGAACATGTCTTGAACAACATACTTTTTAAAATCTGGCAAATAGCTTGCAAGAAGATTTTTAAAATTTCATGACGCAGTTGTGCCCTTGTAGGTCATGTTTCCCTGAGACATGGGCCCAAGATCATAAAACTGAGATTGGAGACCAGTCTCAAACCTCAAGCATCTGATTGGCTGACATGGCGGCTGGTTGCCATTTCAGCCAATCAGATGCTTGAGATTTGAGACTGGTCTCCAGATGAAGTTTTATGATCTTGGCAAATGGCTTGAACAATGTTAGCAGATGGTCTTCTAAAGTATGTTCTTATGAAACATCTGAAATGTATAGCCTCTACTGGGAGCGTACCCCGCACTGTCATGGCGACAGCGCCTAGCTGTGCAATTTCAACAATGAAACATATTGAGCTAGCTGGGACAACCCCCCAAAAAAGGTCTATATCGGATAGCCCTGATGTACATTATCATCACTGCACGACATGGGTAACAGGTTAATTAGCTGATAACAGTCCCGACTATTATGTACGGGGAGACTTTTACAGACGCCACACTGCACAAATAGCGCTACTGTAAATTTCAAATGTACAGCCTCTACCTGGGAGCGAACCCACACCGTCACGGAAAGATTTTCCCAACAGTAATACAGGGAAAGACAAGCCTGCCACCAGGAGGTCATGTTTGAATGCCCCAAAAATGCCATCGGGATCCTCCTTACTCAGGCTCTCACTAGACTTCCAAATCAGGGAGTTTTGTCATAATTTTACTGAATTATGGAGAAGTTTTCAGTCAACAGCATTTTTCCCTATAAATTATATACAAAATGACTTCTCTCATAGCTCAAAAAAGGGAGAAGTCTGGTCACTTTTGGGAGACTACTTCTCCCAAGTCACCCTCTAGTGAGAGCCCTGTAACTATATTGGATTCTTCACTTTTGTATCTGTAGAACTAGTTAAGTCTTTTACTCCACATAAAAATATTTAACGAGTGTGTGACAAGTGTAGATCCTGATCAGCAAGCACATACAAGCATTTTAGTGGATCTGCAATATTTGCATAATGGCTAGAAATAAGTTTAATAACCATAAGAATCTAACAGCAAACTGTAGATGACTGGATCTCCTCTCTTAGCATGCAATAATGGTGTATCTATAGTGAAAAGGGTTCATGTTATTTGATTTCAATGTCTGGCAAATAATCCTGATCAGACAGCACAGATATACAAGCTGATCTGGATCTACACAGTTTGCACATGCCTTAAAATCATTTGCCATAGAGAAAAGGACGGAAGGGTTTATACTGGGTATAGGCATATATCATGTGTATAATTATGGAGGAAAGGGGTTTATTTAAGGAATGATTCTTATTTTGGTGCGGTTCATGCAGATTGTACGTGCACGCGAGAGCTGGCAAATTTACCATAAAGCGCCTTTTATGGAGGAAAGAGTTAAACCCTATCTTTGATGAAGCAGTTTGATGAAGTAAATTTTATTTGGAAGAGTAAATTTACATGTGTACTTCTTGTAAATTTCTTGGAAATCGGGAATAATCGGGGGCCATTTTGCCAAAATTGGGAAATTTTACATTAAGACCCAAAGTTCATGTAAACACTGTCACTAGAATTTTCCTGTGTTATTTAAAGGGCATGTCCCTTGATATTTTGACTATTGGAAAAGAATTTAGAGACTCCATATAGTTTCTATAAAGATGCCAGCAGATTTTGATCTACACTGTTAGCCCATGCAATAAAAGTTATGTACAGTCAAACCTGTCTACAAAGACCGCTCGGGGATTTTTATACCCCCACAAACGAAGTTTGAGGGGGTATATAGGAGTGAGCTTGTTGGTCAGTCGGTCGGTCTGTCGGTCGGTCGGATTCTTCGTTTCCGGATGATAACTCATGAAAGGCTTGACAGAATTAAATAATTTTTGGTACCCAGCTATATCATTATAAGATACAGGTCAAGTTCGATTTTGGGGCTGGTGGGGTCAGTGTCAAGGTCACTGTTACTAAAAATAGAAAAATAGTTTCCAGATGATAACTCATGAAACTCTTCACAGATTTAATCCTTGTTTGGTAAATAGATGTAACATCACAAGATACAGGTCAAGTTCGACATTGGGGCTGGTGGGGTCAATGTCAAGGTCAGTATTACTAAAAATAGAAAAATGGTTTCTGGATGATAACTCATGAAACACTTCACAGATTAAATACTTTTTTGGTATATAGATGTATTATCAGAAGATACAGGTCGAGTTCGACATTGGGGCCTGTTGGGTCAATGTCAAGGTCACTGTAACTTAAAAAAGAAATATTGTTTCTGGTCTATAACTCATGTAATACTTCATAGATTTAATTATTTTTTGGGACACAGATGTAACATAACAAGATATCGGTTAGGTTTGACTTTGGGGCCTATGGGTTCAAGGTCAAGGTCACTGTTATTTAAACTTCAAATCTTCCTTTCCACTCACTAACTATAGCTTGGAATGAGATTCTTAAATGAAATTTGGTGTATTGGTGGTTTTTGTGAAGATGACTTTTGGGATTCAAAGTAAGGCCTGTGGGGTCAAGGTCACAGTTACTAAAAATAGAAAAAAACTGTATGCTCAATAACTTCGTTCAGAATGAGATATTGTGATGAAAATTGCTGTATAGGTAGTGTCTGTGAAGAAGAAACTTGGTATTGAAATTGGGCCAGATGGGGTCAATGTCATGTGACTGTTCACTGTTACTAAAAATAGAAAAAATGGTTTCTGGATGATTTCTCATGAAAAGCTTCACATATATAAACAATTTTTGGCACACTGTTGTTAGATAACAGTTAGGTAAAGGTCACTATTACTAACATATTCAAACCATTTCTGCTCAATAAATTAAGAAGGAATGAGATATTGTGATGAAACTTGCTGTATATGTGGCTACTGTGAAGACGACACTTTGGATTGAAAGTGGGGCACATTATGCCATTGATTCGAAGTATTCCCAGTTCAGTTATCAAGCACACATGTGGGGGTATTTAATCACTTTCAGTGATAATTCCAGTAAAGGTAGGTAGTCTGTCACCTGTGAATTTATTTTGTTTTTATGCCCCCACAAAGTGGGAGGCGTATAGGGTTGCACTTGTCTTTCTGTCCGTACGTCCCCAAATCTTGTGGCATCAACTCCTCCTAAACTATATGGCAGATTTCTTTTAAACTTGCACAGATGATCAAGCAGGATGTGTAGATGATCATAAAGAAAGGAATTTTTCCCGCGACCATTTTTACCAGAGTTATGGCCCTTTGTTATTACAAATTTTGTTGCAGCAGTGGGGGCATCAGTGTCCAAGGACACATTTTAGTTTGTAAATTAGTCAGCACCTTTGACAAATAAAATGTGTTTTTTGTCCAAAGAGTTTCTCTGTTTACTGCTGGTTACATAATAGCTCAGGTTGGACTGTGTATGGGGTAGAGGGTTTAAATTTTTAAATGCTCTTTTTTCCATTTCAGCCGAGCAATACAAAAGAACCAAGACTTGGAACCTGGGACGCCACTTATTAATGTTTTCTATGATGACTTTTGGGGCACGCCACTCACTCACTCGGGCTCGCACAAATCGTACAGACCACTTTGTGTTCTTTCCTTTCGACTGAATTATTATTTCGGAGCACTAAACCCATGGGGATATCATCTTGGAAATGTTTTACTCCATGCAGTAGTGACAGCTTTATTTACAAAGTTGTCCAGAATAATTCTAAAGCAGACTTTTCCGACTCTTGTGTCTGGTTTAATTTTTGCGTCACATCCGATACATACGGAAGCAGTCGCAGGTGTGGTTGGACGTGCGGATGTGGGAGCGTGTCTCTTCTTCATACTGGCGTTATTATGCTACATGAAATATGTAAAACTGCGGGACAAGTCACATGACCCTGGTGGTCAAAGTTCACAGCGATTTATTTATATATGTGGAACGGCTGCTTTAACGACAGCAAGTTTGCTTACCAAGGAACAGGGGGTGACGGTGCTGGGTGTGTGTGCTGCATATGAACTTTTTGTCCATAACAAAACAAAGCTGTCTCAGATATTACAATTTTATAAAAAGGTAAGATACATCACATGCTCTTATTTTTTACACGCTCATATCTTGTGACATATACTAGGAGTGCAGATGCAGATCAGCATTGTGTGTAGATTTGTGCCTGTGTAGTCTGATTTGGTCTACATTGTGTGCATGTCCTTTACTACTGTTGTATCAATTAATTCTGCCGGGACCAAATTGTGTGCAAAAAGTACAAAATTAATGACGTTTTTGGCTTGCTTTAATTTCAGGCTCTTGTATTATTCCTAAAAGGTTAGATATTTAATGGTTTGATTTCTTATGGCTATCGTTACGCACACTTTTCTTAGCACAAAATACTTGGAAATTATAATGATTCCGCTGTACATTTTTTAAAACACACCTTTTAATATTGAATGGACTGGCTCAGTTTGAAAAATGGGCAAGTCCATTATAATGTACTCAGTGGGTTGAGAGTAAACTGTGTCTATGAGAAGATTAATTGACAGCTTTGAAATGATGCTTTTTGGAAAGAATTTTCTGATATCAGATTCTGTGAGTTTCGATCAAATTTCCTTTAAACTAGTATGTCATTCTGTAGCTTTTATTGATTTCCAGCATTATGAAAATGTTCATGTTGACGGTTTAAACACACTTACAGTTGAGATTTTTTTTTCAAATTTCCTTTAAGATTACTAGTCATATATAGTTTTTGTGTGATTTGGCCAGTTACTATAGTCCGATTTTACGCACTGAGCCGTGAATGTACTTTTGTATTTATAGATTTTTGGAATATTCCACAAAATAGGGAAGTTAGATATTCCCATCATAGTTCATAATGTTAAAATTGAACATTATATAACATAAGGCTTCATGGCCGAGGCAGTAACGCACAGGATTTGTGATATCTTGGCATAAGGGTTATGTGTTCGAATCCCATGAGGGGGATTTATTTTTTCTGTTTCTTTATATCATTTTTTCAATAAATTCATGTAGACAACGACAAAAATGTCATTAAGATGTCGCGATCGAAGCTTACTCAAACACAGTTTTCGGACGATGCCTAAAATGGTGCCAATTCATTTTGAATTTTTAAATAAAAGTAAGATAATATAATGAAGGTTCCATTTACTACAAATTTTTACAGAATGTCAGTGTTCACAGGTGTCAGCGACCCTTCGGTGCAGGAGCTTAAGGGGTCAGGGCAAGCTGCTCAACAAAATATATTGTTATAAAAAGGAATTTACATGAACAAAATTAAAAGGGAATTGCAAAACAAAAAATTAAATCATATCATATGAACTAAATTAAAATAATAAAAAGCATATGAAATGCAAAAATAAAAACTCAGTACTGTTATTGGATTCGAACTTGCAATGTTTTGCATCACAGCCCGAGTTTTTCTTACCCACTGAGCTAATACATCGTGACAGAATATCTGCTAACAGGTTATAAGGTTGTATAAGTTAACATAACTGTAACTGTAAATTGACGCACTTTACCTATTTAGGATTATAACAGTGGACTTGTCCGAAAGGTCACAGCTCACGGGTCAAATCGAACTATATAACCTTTCTCCATATAATGTGCCCTTATGGCATAGGCAAACAGTATAGATCAACATCAGCTGGCTAATCCGTGCCATCTGATTAGGATCTGCACTGTTCACTTTTTGATTTAGGTTATTTTGACGAAATAGTGATCAGTTCAGATCCTGATCAGATGGCCTGGATGTGCTGAATGATCTGGATCTACACAGTTTGCTATCAGAATTGTTTTTGATGCAGGCATTATCTGAGACTTAAACAACATTTACATTTAGTTACATTTCCTGTTGATAAATTAATATGTTAGCCCATGGTTAGGGACCAACAAAAAGTATTAAATGATATATTTTTCAATATTTATAATTGGTATAAGACATCTGATGTCTTATGATTTT
Organism: Corbicula japonica; assembly: GCA_038501625.1. Lineage (NCBI taxonomy): Eukaryota > Metazoa > Mollusca > Bivalvia > Venerida > Cyrenidae > Corbicula > Corbicula japonica. The sequence goes on from JAZAYU010000041.1 coordinate 248,405, forward strand.
CATAACCTTTTCCTGCAAAGATCATTTGCAACGTTTATTGCAAGGGCGACCTGTGTAGATCCAGATCAGCGAGCACATCCTGAAGTCTGATCAGGATCTACACTGTTCGATTTTCTATCATTAATTATTTTTGACCAAGAAGTAATCAGATGGCACTTAACCCTATCCTCCATAGATACACCTTTTTTGCATAGGGTAACAGTTTAGATCCAGACCAGCCAGCACATCCATGCTGTCTGATCAGGATCTAAACTGTTCGCTTGATGATTCATTTAATTTAGGTTATTTCTGACCAAATGCAACCAGTGCTGATCCTGATCAGATGGCACGAATGTGCCGGCTCATCTGGATCTACACTGGTCACACATGGGTAAAAATGTGTATAATAATAGAGGAAAGGGTAAATATGCCAGGCCAAACTTAAAATATTTTTTGTTTCCCCATCCCGACCCAAGCAGATAGAGTATAGGTAGGTAGGTAGGTAGGTCAAATACTTTTTTTTTATTTTTTCCAGAATAATGATTTACGCATAGAAATTCTAGGAATAACTGTAAGGAGAATACCAACACTCTAAAATACTCAGTTTACATGTACAAAAGATGAATGCCCTGCTGTAAAATGATCACTTCCGACTACTCTAATACTTACTTGCGAAGGGTTTGGTACACAAACTTAGTCGACAAAGATGCACTTTTGTTTCATGTTTGTTTTTGTAACAATTAAGAAAAAATATGATTTTGGTTTCGGCGATAAAATTTGTCGGGTCGCGCCGATATTTTCGGGTCGGTCGTGGATGGGGAAACAAACAATATTTTTTTGGGGCGCGTCACGGGAAAAGATACCTTCGAACAGTTGACGTCAATCTTTGAAATGACATCATAACTTTGAGCAGACGACATTATTTATTATGCATTTCGGGATCAAAATACCATTTTATTGTCAAAATATATAACAAAATCACATTTTTGTTTTAAGAAATTGATTAATAAATGTTAGTTCTTTCAAAATTTAGTAAGAACTAAAATATCACTAAAACTGACCGAAGGTGCCATTTCCCGTGACGCGCCCCATTTTAGGCCCCAGCTGATCCGGATCTACACTGTTTGCCATGTGATAAAAGTTGTATTTATGGAGTAAAAAGTTTAGACTTACTCAAATGTCAGTACAAAAAATATATGGCGATGAAATGTCACCATACTAACTTCCTTGAAGGAAGTACATGTACTAAGGAGTATGACAGTAGGCTTGCAAAAGGTCATTTTGTTGGTATTAACAATATCAAAATAATTCAGGGCTCTCACTACACTTGCAAATCAGGGAGGTTTTATCATAATTTTACTGAATAATGGAAAAGTTTGCAGTCTACAGCATTCTTTCTCTTAAATAGTCTATACACAATCACATCTCCCATAGCTCAAAGAAGGGAGAAGTCTTGTCGCTTTTGGGAGACCACTTCTCCCAAGTCTTCCTCTAGTGAGAGCCCTGTAATTATGGCAATATATGTGTTTAAAAATTTGGAAATGTTTTGACTCTGTGTTACACCATTATCCATATGTACTCTGCTTGGAAAAGGATACAGGTATGAAATGTCTAAAAATTCAAAATATTCCACAATTTTCAATAAAGCTTAACCCCTTACACCATGAATATACCTTTTATCACAAGGGCTACCGATGTCGATCCAGATCTGCTGGCACATCAGTCTGATCTGGATCTACATACACTGTTTGTTTCTTGGTTCAGAAATAATCTAAATGAATCTAAAACTTAAAGCAAACATTGCAGATTCTGATCAGAGTGCACAAATGATGTGCTGGCCGATCTGGATCTACACTGTTCACCCTTGTGATTAAATGCGTTAGAAAATGCTTCATCAATTCATAGCAAATAAGGAGACCATTCGGTTTGACCATGAAAAAGTTTATTTTATTAATATTAACAGTATATAAATTGTGACAAAAACTTAAGTTCAAAGTTTTCAAATAAATCCGAGTTCATGTTCAATTTCAAAAGTGGATTGTTTTGAAATTACGATGTTTAATATTCAAATAAAGTCTACATTATTCCACTGTTAAATAATTTATGATTTCTAATATTGAACGTGTTAAGCAACAGTTTCTATTGATTTAACGTGTAATAAAATGATCAGCTGACCATAAGTGTAATTTCAATTTGTGATTTTATGAATTTACGATAGTTTTCACTTTTCACTTTTGTTTAAACAAAATCTCTTCCCTGTTGGTCTTTGTTCAATGTTATGCAAGTCAATTTACAACATCACCTGAACAAATTTGAACAGCTCTTAACGTTGAAACGAATATGATTATCCGCAAAAGCTCGATGCGCCAAAAAAACTTGTGCAGTTCATTTTGTCAACTCGTTGTTAAACAAATAACTAAAGGATTTCGGTGATGTTCAGAACAAGTTCGGCTGTTTGTTTTTATAGAATGTAAACATAATACTTGATGACTTTTTCTTTGCATTAGGATTCATGTCTGACTAAACAAAAAATGTTTTTGCTTTAAATTGCTGTTTCATTATAAAGCATTTGTCTGAAGTATTTTAAGTAGAAGTTGTAAAGTGATTGCTGTTTTTTGAAAAGAACAACCAAGTTTTTGTTCGGGCTAAATTAGCGAGTGGTAGAATATTTTTCTGCTATGCATTGATCTATTGAATCTTGAAAATATTGTAAGTTTATAGTAAACATTTGAGGGATATTAAATCCTAAACTTAGCAAACGCGATGCAACAAGACAGCAATTTTGAACCAGGTTTTTTTTGGAAAACTCTGGTTATGAGATTAGGATATGTCGTTGGCGAGCAGGTGGAGTCAACATTTCATTAAGTTTTTTGTTTCTTTTATGTTCATTTTTTCTCAGTTACCATTCAAGGTAGAGCTTTGAAACTAAAAGTAACATAGTTGTCTGACATCACAATAGCAATAAATCAGGACAAGTTTCATAACTCTTGAATGTATTTTGTCATAATTATGCCCCTTTTTACTTAACACTTTCCTCCATATAAATTATACGATAAAATTAATATAAATTTTAATATTAAATTTTAACAAAAAATGTTAATACTTTAAAATTTGCAAAAACCTCAGAAAAAGTCAAGTTTGCAAAAAATATGTTTGTTTTTTCGTTTTGTTGTTATAACTTGTAATTCTCCCACACATAAACTCACATAAACTGTACAGCTATGCAATGTGGGATATGAGCACTATTAGTCATTTGATGCTTTAAATATGGTGAAACCTGTGTCTCAAAAGTCAAATCTCAAGGATCTGATTGGCTGAAATGGTGACTATTTGCCATTTCAGCCAATCAGATCTTGAGATTTGAGACTGGTTTCAAATCTCAGTTTTATAATCTTCAGCCACGTCTGTGAATTAAACTGTATCTGTATGAAATCTAAAGGATTGCAATAATTCATATGATTTCAAAGCGTTTTTAACCTCCCTGGCCATTTTCGATAATAATATCACGGTTGACTGAAAATGCATGATGAATCCACCCAGCATGAAAATTCGATAAAACTTTGTATTTTCAACAATTTAAATTCCTGTCAGAAAATGAATTAGGCATGTTTAAATAGTAATGATTGTGAAAGCTGTAGGGAATGTGTGAGCAAAGGGCTGAAGATGATTATGATATTATAGGAGCATCCAGCGATGAATGATGGCATGTTAAGATAATAATTAATTGCATTGATATGCTGATCCCAGGTGCATACTTGAAGTATTGAAAGTATAATTTGAAATGAAAACAAAATTTTATGTGATTTTATTTGGAACAGTTCCTTTTTATTTATTTTTTAAATTTGTTTAAGAGATGACAATTTGAAAGTTGAATAACAAAATACGCTATTTTTGTTAGATATGTAAGTGAACAATTTTCAGTTACTGTATCAAAATTAACAATCACTCAATCCCCCACTATCCCCTGCCGAAAGAATACACTTTTAAAACAAAGAAAATGGCAACATAATAGTTTAATTAAATGCTTATTTTAAAACTTGACGATGCTTGAACATGTTGGAAGTACAGCTAAAAGCACCGTAAAAAATGGAGCCGTTAGCCCACAATCCCCATATCCCCCAACTCTCCAATTAACCCTTTCCTAGATATATACGCATTTTTACGCATGTGCGACCAGTGTAGATCCAGATCAGCCGGCACATCCGCGCCGTCTGATCAGGATCTGCACTGGTCGCATTTTGGTCTGAAATATCCTTTTGATTCAAAAAGCGAACAGTTTAGATCCTGATCAGACGGCACGGATGTGCCGGCTGATCTGGATCTAAACTGTTCGCCCTAGCAATAAAGGTATATCTATACAGGAAAGGGTTAAAGAAACAGCAATAATATTATTATGTTACACTATAAAACCATGACTTAAAACTTACCGCTTTCTTCATAATATTTTCCAGAAGAAATTCCCTGGCCAGACTGCAATATGATTTCTATGGCTTTTGTCTATACTACTCCTTTACTTAGTTTCTCCATTATTTTCTGGAAGAAATTTCCTGACCTATTTCTGGGAAATATATCTAACAAATCATGATGCCCATTTGATCCAGATCAGAAGGCATTTTTAGGATGTGTCAGCAGATCTGGATCTAACCTGGTTGCATGTGTGATTAAAACCCTTGTTATAACTACTGAGTATTATGGATTAAATGGTTTAAACAAGTTCAGGAGAATTCTTTATAACGTTGCAGCACGCCTCTGATTTTCTAGGACAAGTTTAGTATTTTTCTGCATTACCTGATGTGTTGTTATCACATGCTTCAAAACTAAAGAAAACGTGTCTGGCAAACATTGACCAAACATTTATCTGCATGGGGAAAAACATGTGCTGTGTTGGAAAATCATGTTATTTTACTAAAATTACAGCTCTTGTTTATGTCTGCTTTGATCACTGATGTTAAAACATTAACTGATGTTAATGTTCTTGGTTTTGTTTGTCAACCTGTGAACAGGTAATTGTAAAAGATGTACAAAATTAACCAGCCAATGGCAACTGGGTGCATTACATGGAAAACAACAGACTTCCCGAAAGTTGTCAAAAAGTGTCAGACATGTGGTCAGACAAGATGTGAAAATCTGTCTGACCAAAACAAATTCTGTCTGAATGAAAGATTTAACACATTAAATAAGCAAAACACAGTATTAAGGGTGTTTTTTTTTTTTCAGTGGTACAAATTGTCATTATGACAAATACGTAAAATCTTTCATTCGGATATCCTCACTCATTTCCCTTGGAACAGTCTCGAATCAAAACAGCGAGTAAAATTGTAATTTAGCGAGTAAAATTGGAATTATGCAGATAAATTTTTGCCGGACACTCGGTCCTACAACATTGGAAATCACATCAGACCAGTCCAAATTTTACCGGACAGGTCTGACGGTCCGGCGACTTTCAGGAAGTCTGAACAAGGGTAATAATGTGACTAAGCCCTTAGAGGTAGTCACAGCTCATGTCACATTTTTGACAACTGGGCCCAAGATCATAAAACAAAATCAGGATACTAGTCTCAAGCATCTGATTGGCTGAAATGACGACTGGTTGCCAATACAGCCAATCAGATGCTTGAGATTGGAGACTGGTCTTCAATCTAAGTTTTATGACATTGAGCCCTGTACATCAAGATCAGCCTCAGTATCTGTGCAGTCTGGGCTGAAGGTTATAAAGCTGAGATTGAAAACCAGTCTCAAATCTCAAGCATCTGATTGGCTGAAATGGCCACCATTAGCCATTTCAGCCAATCAGATTCTTGAGATTAGAGACTGGTTTCCATGCTCAGTTTTATAACCTTGGGCACAGATCAGGTTCTTAACTAATGCATTCAGTAAATTAATGTCAGACATTGCAAATACTCTGCACTACACCTTTTAGGCTAAGGAATAACATTAATTAAATTTGCTCAAATTTATAACAAATTATAAAGTGAATCCATTAATTTAAATTTAAATTAGCAGTTAAGTTGAAATGACCTTGAGATTATGTAGGGGCAGATCCAGAGGGTTTCAATGGGGTTGCTTGAAACCCCTTTATGGGAGCAATATTAAATGGGGGTGAGCCTTTGGCCAAAATTTGGTAACTACATGTATCATAGAACTGCATTAAGAATACCCCAAATAAACCAAGGGCCCATTTATAAAAATCAAGCATCGGACCCAGGCTTATGGAAAGTTTTTAGATTTATTAAGAGTTGAGTCTTGTCTCAATGCCCTCTTAAGTGTCTTTTCGATTGCTGTGTCAATATTTAATGAATACCAGTAAACCAGTCTGTTGAGTCCGTATGTTCTTCTCAAAAGATTGAAGACCTGCTAATTTCTTTGCGAACAGAGTAAGCGCAAAATTTAATTGTTTGTCTGTTTAGTCATAAACGAGTCTGTTTAATTTTCATTATAAACAACTGCAAAACCATTCTATTTATAAATTGAACCAGATATTTTCAGAGATTGGAGTGATTATTTAAGAAGTCTCCTGTATTTTGATACAAGAAAATTCAATTTATTTTCCAGTTTTGAATAAATCAAATTCTGATATTGAAATTGTTAATTGCATGTTCTAGAGGTCTATTAGAAATACACTCTTGAGTGTCTGGTGAAATTCAGCAAGAAATACTCTGAGACAAATTGCATGTCTGTACTGTGAGTGCCCAAGGTTATAAAACTGAGCATGGAAACCAGTCTCAAATCTCAAGCATCTGATTGGCTGAAATGGCAACCAGTCGCCATTTCAGCCAATCAGATGCTTGAGATTTGAGACTGGTTTCCAATCTCAGCTTTATAACCTTGGGACCAGCTTAATCCTTTCCTCCAGATACAAGCATTTTGTAGCATGTGCTGTCCAATCAGGATCTGCACTGTTTGCTTTTTGGTCTGAAATAAATAAAAAAGTAAACTGTGTAGATCCTGCACTGTGAAATGCTTATATATGGAGGAAACAGTTAATACAATTTTGAGCCCTTTATCCTCGATATAAATGGATTCTATTGCATTTGCGAAAATTGTTACTGTACACTTATTCAGATCAGCCAGCACATATGATCAGATTCTATACTGTAACTGTTCCCTTCTTTGTCAGATATATTTCTATAATTTTGAATAACAGTGCTGGCTTATTTTTTAAAAGTTTTCTGATGTGAGCAGTAAGATTCAAATCAGATGGCACAAATGTGCCAGCTGATCTCGATCTACACTGGTCGCACTTTCAAGCCTGTGTGCTTGCTTCTGAGAAGTTTAAGTAATACGTTAAAAAACAATGCTGACAGGCAACATGCACAGAGCATGACTGTCATATCATGTCAGGAAAGCAGTACATCTTTCAAAAATGTAAAAACCGGAGTGAAAAAAAAATACAGTTTAAATTATAATCTCCATGTTTGCTTGCATGTAGACAAGTATCATGACAAAAAATGAGACATGTTTCATGCAGGAAACAAAAAAGCACATGTCATTAATTTTGTCTTTTGTTATTTTTTTCCCGGCCAGATAATTAGTACCTTATGCAAGAGCATTACTGTTATATTTAACCCAAGCACGATAAATACTGTATTTTGAAAAAGAGCTGTATTGTAGTAGGAAATTATCGTCTTTAAATTTTGTCTATAATAGATTATAAACTGTCACTTTAATAAGAGTATAGCCTTCGGTTTATCAGATCGCCTGAAAAGAGAGGTTTTTCAAATCGTACAAAGCGTAATTGTACCAAAAGTGCAAACTGTTGATGGTATAATTTGTTAACATAGAAAAGAGTATCATGATTTTGATGAACTCTTCAAGTTGCCTTGAAATCGTATCAAAAGATATCAAAAAAAAAGTTGATTTCTTAAAGTTATTTTCGACTTTATTAAAACTGACAATGTCATGTTGTGACAAAATTATGGTTTCCCTCAAGCGTTTTAAAAGCATTTTCTTAAAATAAAAAAAAGAATAATTTAAATTTTAAGTGAACACATTAAGTATTACATTATCTTTTTAGATGCTGGCAAGCATGCAGATTTATTGCATTTTAAAATTCATATTCATAACAGGTGAAAAAGTGCATTATGTTTGAGTGAGGTTTTAACCCTTTCCTGGATATATACGCCTTTTTTCGCATGTGCGACCAATGTAGATCCAGATCAGCCGGCACATCTGTGCCGTCTGATCAGGATCTGCACTGGTCGCATTTTGGTCAGAAATAACCTAATGAATCAAAAAGCGAACAGTTTAGATCCTGATCAGATGGCACGGATGTGCCGGCTGATCTGGATCTAAACTGTTCGCCCTAGCAATAAAGGTGTATCTGTACAGGAAAGAGTTAAACAGTATGTTTAGTATACCAGTAATATTAACTCTTTCCTCCATAGACAAACCTTTATTACCTGGGCGAACAGTTTAGATCTAGATCAGCCGGCACATCTCTGTTATCTGATCAGGATTTAAACTGTTCGCTTTTTCATTCATTAGGTTATTTCTGACCAAAATGCAACCAGTGCAGATCCAGATCAGATGGCATTGATGAGCCAGCTGATCTGGATCTACACTGGTTGCACATGCGTAAAAATGCATATATATGGAGGAAAGGGTTAATTCATGTACATGTAGTTGGTATACTAGAAATATTAAATCTCAAAGCTTTAAGGCATTAGGCCTTAGAGGCTGTTTTGCTAGAATTTGTCTGAACAATTGTCCCTTTGCTCTATAGATACACTCTTAATGCATAGGGGAGCAGGGTAGTTTCAGATCTGTCTGCACATAGTGTCCCATCTGATCAGGATCCGGACTGTTTGCTTATTGGCAAAAAATAACCTAAAGAATCAAAATGCTAACAGTGTAGATCCTGATTAGATGGCACAGATTTTTCAGCTGATCTCGATCTAAACTGGCTATAAACCATATCACGTGGAGTAAAGTGTTGAAAAATTGCTTTGACAACTAGGCCATGAGACCAGTCTCAGTTCTTAAGCAGATGATTGGCTGAAAGTGAGCTTAGTCTCCAAGCCAGAGGTGTAAAGCAACTCACCAGGTCTTGAATCTCAAGTTTTGATCCTGTGGGGGTGGGGTCACACCTGTATGTCAGCCAGTAAATCCATGCTATTTGCTATTTAGACTTTTAGGTATATAGTCTATTCGAGGTTTGAATAAGAATATATACAACTGAATCATTTACCTAAATTGCATTTGAATTTAATCTATTTATAATGAATTGTTTATTTCAGCCGTCAGACAGACGAGCCATGGAAGGCGTGTTCCTGCTCGGTTTGATGGGAGTTGGTCTAGTAGCATTCCGAATTTACTTCATGGGCAACAAACCGCCAGAATTCGCCCCTTCGGACAACCCAGCATCTGATTCCGACAGTTTGATGGCACGCACATTGACCTATTTTTTACTTCCGGCACTGGACTTTTGGATGTTACTTTGTCCAAGAATACTCAGTTTTGATTGGTCGATGTCAGCAATTCCACTTGTTGAGAGTGTTTCAGACTATAGAAATGTTTTTTCCTTAGTGTTCTATTCTATGTTGTTATATTTAGCCTATTTTACATTATCATATATACAAACACATTCTATGACTGCAAAACTTTTTGTGAATGGTAACGGACATTCAAATAATGTGATACATACTTCAAAATACAATACGGGTAAACCTAAAACATTCCAGACTCAGCGACAGTCGTCACATTCTAGTGATAGCATCTCTTATTCTACAAACAATAATTTATATGGTCTCGCAATATCGCAACATTCCATGGACATATTAATATTTTCTATCGCATTATTAGTGCTACCATTTATTCCTGCAACAAACTTATTCTTTTACGTTGGATTTGTTATTGCTGAGCGGGTATTGTACATTCCAAGCATGGGGTTTTGCCTCCTGATCGGACATGGTTCGTATATTTTGTACAAGCAATATGAGAACGAGAAAAATCTGAAGCAGAAGGGTGTGGTTCTGGCCGTGGCCATGCTGGTTTTATTGAACAGTGGGAAAACGGTGCTACGGAATAGAGATTGGGTGACAGAAGAAAGGCTGTACACGTCTGGGATTGCAGTAAATCCCCCAAAAGGTTTTTTATTATTCATTTGTTACCTAATACTTTTCAAAGGTCTTGCTAATATACTGGTAATGAACAATCTCAGGTTTTTTTTTCCTTCTTTAGTAGGGGCCGTTTATGGGCGCCTTCCCCTGAGAAAATTTCTGTAAAATCATGCAGTTTTCCCCAAAAAGTAACTTTACATCAGGTTTTTTCATTCCCCTTCAGAGAAAAAATCATGTTATTTTCCCTAAAATCATAGGGCTTGGCCCCTTCCCGTCAGTGAAAAAAAAAGCCCTGAATCTGAAGTTTAAAGCAGATGATTGCCAGATACTGTCTGGGTTTTAGACATTTTTCATCAACTGTGGTATAATTACATTTTGCGTCATATGACGCTAGCACTTTACTTCATAGTCCATATTGCACGGGCAAACAGTGAAGATCCAGATTAGCCAGTTCATCTGTGCCATCAGATCTAGATTTACGTTGTTAGCTGGTAGATCATGATTAGAAAACACAGATGAGCCAGCTTATCTAGATCAGGGCCCAAGATCATAAAACTAAGTTTTGAGATTAGTCTCAAATCTCAAGGATCGGATTGGCTGAAATGGCGACTGGTCGCCATTTCAGCCAATCAGATGCTTGAGATTTGAGACTGATCTCCAGATTAGTTTTATGATCTTGGGCCCTACTCTGGTCACACATGCAATAAAACCCGCATTATATGGTCCGTATAGGGTTGAAGTCAGGCATTTTGTATATTGATAAACATCAGCATGCACAATGTTGAAAAAAATAAAATTTGAGTTTTAATATAATTGCTGTTTAACAAGAAAATGCATTTGTCTTGCTTTAACCAGTGTGACAGAATTATTAATGTGTGTCTCATTAAGAAAAGCAATCGATACGTTTTTCTCCTTGAGACTGCAGCTAATTTGTTTATACCTTAGCATGTCGAAATGTAATAACAGTGTTACTGTTTGGTTAACATTAACTCCATTTGTAAATGCCAGATTTATTGCTAGTGTGATCAGTGTAGATCTAGATCAGCTGACATATCTGTGCTACCTGATCAGTATCTACATTTGACCCAGGTAGCATAGTAGATCTAGATCTGCCATCTTATCTGAGGATTTACAGTTTTTGGTCAAGAATAAACTAATGAATCTAAAGGCACATAGTGCAGATTCTGATCAGATTGCTAGGATGTGCCTGCTGATCTGGATCTACACTGATTGCCCATGAATTACAGCTATATCCCATGGGATAAATGGTTAATCAAATAGTTGCATTTACTAACAAGTGCATGTTGAAATGTTTTAATTTGTTTAAATATATCATAATAGTTCATTGAGAGGAATCTTGTTTGAACTTTTATTAAGTTAAACCCAATATTCCATGGAAAATGCCTTTTATTAAATGGGCTACCATTTACATCCAGATCAGCCAGCAAATTTCTGCCGTCTGATCAGGATCTACACTGTTTGCCTTTTAGATTTATTAGATTATTTCTATAAAGTACTTGGATGAAAATAATAAGCCTAGAACAATGTGGACCAAGAATCAAAAAAGTGTAGATCCTGATCTGAAGGCATGGATGTGTTGGCCATTGTAGGTCTAGATCAGAAGGCACATCTAAGCTGGATTATCTGGATCTACACATCTTGGTCAGAAATAAGTAATTAGTCTAAAGGCAAACAGTTTTGATTTTGATCAGACTGCATTGATTTGCCTACTGATCTAGATCTACACAGTTCGCCCGGGCAACTAAGGTGTATGGATGGAGTAAAAATTTATATGGTTATCAATATTTGGATTGTTTAAATGAGTTAATTATTCCTGTGCATAAGTTGAATGGTAGATGTAAAGCATGTTTAGTTTTTGAATGTCTAACAAACTTTATTTTGTAGCATGGGGAAATTTGGCGAACATCTTTAATGCTCAGGGGCGGATAACTGAGGCTGAAAATGCTTACAGAAATGCGCTGAAATATCGTCCCAACATGTCGGACACCCATTATAATCTGTAAGAGATTTAATATTAGTATTATAATTTATGGTACACCGTATTTTCTCTAATAAACGTTCGCAAGATACATATTGCATGATTGTAGCATTTATTGCAGTGCAAAGGAGTCAGTTACAAAATTTAATGTTTTGGTAATCTGCTTTGAGAACTTGTATACCTGCATGTTTATTGTATCTTGTAACCACATCTTGGAACTGAAATTGTAAATGTGGAACATGCATATCTGGAATTGCCACACCTAGAAGACACAGCCTCCCCAGGCAGCCAAAATGTAGAGAGGAAAGGAGAGCATGTGTTTATACATTGACCAGTTTCAGACACCAGAAACAATTAACAAAATAGAGGTATAGATCTATTTAAAACAAATGATACTTGCATATCCTATGGGCATTAGTTGCATCATGAAAACCATGTTCTGTTGCATGATTTGTATTGTGTGTTGTACTTTGCTAATTTCATATAATTTTTTATTTAAACCGCTTGAGAGCTTTTAACATATTAACTTTTTACTCCATATATATACACATTATCACCTGACTGTGCGAACAGTGTAGATCCAGATCATCCAGCACATCCGTGCCATTTAAATAGGATCTTCAGTGTTTGCTTTTTGATTCAATAGGTTCTTTCTGACTAAGATGTGACCAGTGTAGATCAAGATCAAATGGCATATATTTGTCAGCTGATCTGGATCTACACAGGTTACACTTGCGATAAAATGGGTATATATGAAGTAAAATGTTGCCCAGACTATTTCTATTTCTTTAGATGTTTTTAATGCTTTGAAATTATTTATGGTTATTATTTTGGTGCAATTTGTCGATAGGAGGCTAAACCACACAATTAGTGCCAGCCTTGCACTTAGTTCACAAGTGCTTTGCTCCAGTGGTGTCTGAAGACAGCTACAGCTCTCAGTAACAAGTGTCTAACCACTGTATGATTAACCCCTCCCATGGTCAGAAGTTTCTTAATTTGTTGAAGCTACCCTGCTGGCTTGTGTTCAGTTGGTGGTTACCAGCTATTTTACCTAATTAATGTGAAAATGACAGATACTGTGGGACACGGCCTTCCCTTCCCTTCACAACAAAATTAGAAAGTTGTGATATCATTACTTTAGTGCAATAATGATTTAAGTACCATTGAAATAAGATGGTCCAGTTATACTGTTTTGGCACCAAGGTGATGATATAACATTGTAGATGCAGTTTCAAATTCAGTAGACAGTATTCTGTGGGTGCACTTGTTTAGTTTATTATGAAATGGGTAAACAACCTTTGTGTTTGTTTTCAGTTTCTTTTCAGTTTCTAAAATAGTTTTAAGTTCAGTTTTAAATGTTATTGAGGCTTTAAATTCATGTATTTTAGATGATAAAGTAATGTGTTAATATGTCAATGTTCTACAGGGGTATACTGTTACAAAACCAGAAGCGGTACAAGGAAGCTCTAGAGTGCTACCACAAGGCCATTAGCTACAGACCCAACTTGTCCAGTAAGTTCCTTCTTTTATCCTCCTGACTTGCTCTGATCACATGGTGAGATAGATACATTGATGTTTACACTGTGCATAGCTAAGCCTGATGTATTGCAATGCTTCAGTCCAGGGCCCTAGATTATAAATCTGAGATAAGAGACAAGTCTTAATTATCTCTAGCATCTGATTGGTTGAAGTGGAGACTAGTCTCCATTTTAACTAACAGATGCTTGACAGGGTTGGATGCCAGATTTTCATTGGGCCATTCTAAGGGTAGTTACATGAACATTTCCAACTTTTTTGCCAAAGTCCCATGAAAATTAAATATTGCTGTCTGCAAAAAGGTGTTCAAGCAACCCTCCAGGAAACTCCTTCTGGATCAGCCCTTGCTTAATTTTTAGACTGTGCCCAAGATCATAAAGCTAAGTTTGGAGATCAGTCTCAAATCTCAAGCATCTGATTGGCTGAAATGGCGACCAGTCGCCGTTTCAGCCAATCAGATCCTTGAGATTTTAGACTGATCTCAAAACTTAGTTTTATGATCTTGGGCCCTGGTCTCCATCACAGACTGTATTACAGGAAATCATTAAGACCACCCTGAAATTAAGACGACCCCCATTATAAGACCAAAATTTCAAATTCCTTTTGACAGTGTTGTACTATTTTCCACCCAAAAATTAAGACCACCCAGCTATAAAGATCACTTTAGTTCAGTCCCAGGTGTGGTTTTTGTGTCGCCCTTTCGAAGCAACAGCGATACATATCGACTGCTTTGTCTGTCCGTCCATCGGTTGGTCACGAAAATTTAACGTTGGCTATAACTTTGCCATTTGTAAAAATTTCTTCATCAAACTTTCAAATTATATTGCTTATGACAACACGCTCGAGATGATGCCAAATTTTCAAGGTCAAGGTCACATTTGATGGAGTTATGCCCCTTTTTCTACTTGGATTTTGACACGAAAACTTAACATTGGCTGTAACTTTGTTTTTTCTAAATATTTCTTCATGTAACTTTCAAATTATATTGCTTATGAACACGCTCGTGATGATGCCAAATTCTTTAGGTCAGCGTCACATTTGATGAGTAATGCCCCTTTTTGTATTTGCATTTTTATTCCAACAGCACCAGAGAGCGACACAAGTATTCAACTGAACACCCATCTAGTAATAGCAAGGTTTTACTGTACATGCAATTACTGACAAACTTTCCAGTTGTCTGTATCTTCTCACATAATAACTAGAGAGAATGTTTTAATTTCAGCCATCAACTTGACTGTTGGGAATTTAGTATTAAATTGTTTTACATTTTTTAAACTATGTTTGTTGAACTATTTAGACATCTGTTTTATATTTTCTTGAAGTTCTTTAGTTTATTTATCATTGATGATTGAAAGTTTTATATGCTGTGAATGAATTTGTTTTTCGTTGGCATGAAATTTTGTGGTTTTTGGTAAAATTGCATTTCATGGGTCTTGAATTTGTGTTTTCATTTTCCTAAATATTTTTTCGTACAATTAAATGTAAATACAATATACTTCATATCATTGTGGCTTTAAGTTTGTGGATCAGTCTGTCCACAAATTTTAAATCCACAAAAATAACTACGCCAAAAAATTAAGTACCCCAAGAAAATGAATGATTTCACAGTTAACTGTTTGTATATATTAAGTTCATTGCACATTTTAAACATTTCAACATTTGACCTTTGTAAACTGATATAATTATTTAAACTCCTTGTGAATTAGGTATTTTTGTTAATATAAAATTAAAGCTATTTAAACTGTTGTTATTTTTTACACTAACTGGGACTTGCATATTTTTCATAATTTAACCCCATAATTGAACCCTTTACTGCATATAAATGTATGGGTTTTAATGTATGGCTTGCATGATGTTGTAGATCCAGATCAACCTACACATCTGTGAAGTCTGATCTGGATCTACAATGTTTGCTTCATGGTAAGAAATACCAAAATGAATCGAAAGTGAACAGTGTAGATCCTGTGCCCGAGTTAATAAAACTGAGCATGGAAACCAGTCTCAAATCTCAAGCATCTGATTGGCTGAAATGGCGACTGGTCGCCATTTCAGCCAATCAGATGCTTGAGATTTGATGCTGGTTTCCAAACTTAGCTTTATAACCTTCAACCCTGATCAGACTTAAGTGCCAGCTTATTCAGATCTACACTGTTTGGCCATGAGATATCAGCCATGTCCCATGGAGTAAATGGTAATAGATATTCTTTCTTTTGCAGTGGCCCATCTCAACCTTGGGATCTTGTTAGCACAGCATGGAAACAAAACAGAGGCAGAAAGGGTAAGATTTGATGGCATTTTGGGCACGTTGTAGGAAGGTGTGTAGGCCTTTTTCTGGCTATTTTGGGAAAAAGACCCTTTCCAAAATTGGGATTCCCATCGAGAAACTTTTGAAATTGGGGAAAAAATAATCAATTTGGGAATTTATGAAACTGTAAAATGGTAGCAAAATCATGCTGCTACATCATAACAATAAAGAATCCTACAAAAGTAAGGTAC
Source organism: Corbicula japonica (assembly GCA_038501625.1). Taxonomy (NCBI): domain Eukaryota; kingdom Metazoa; phylum Mollusca; class Bivalvia; order Venerida; family Cyrenidae; genus Corbicula; species Corbicula japonica. The sequence continues at coordinate 264,473 of JAZAYU010000041.1, forward strand.
AAAAACATGTCATGTTTTAAGTTCTTTTAGCTAGTGTAAAATAGGCAATTCGTCTAAGAACAGCTTAGAAAGTTATACATGTATTACATGTGTATAAAAATTTTATCGGGAGCTTTGGTCGATTCACATTAAGCCATCACGCCATATATTTGCATTTTATTGCATGTCAATCAGTGTTGATCCAGATCAGCTGGCTCATCAGGATCTACTGTGTGCCATCTGATCAGGTTCTAAACTGTTTGACCATGCTGTAAAAGGTCTATTTATAGAGTAAAGAGTTAACCTTTTCCTTCATAAATGGTATGTGTTATCATGCATGTGCGACCAGTGTAGATCCAGATCAACCAGCACATCAGTGCTGTCTGATCAGGATCTGCAGTGGTCACATTATGGTCAAATAACCTTAAGGTGTATCTATGGAGGAAAGGGTTAATAAAGCGGGCTGATGATGAATAATGATCTCTTTGAAGTTTACTGTTGTAATTAGTTGTTAAGAGATTTCCCAGCAAATCAATACCCTTGACAAACAAACAATGCCTTGGTAAAGTAAGCATGATGGATACCAGGATATTACATTATAAGAGGCTTAAGGAAACTGACATCTCTCAACATGGGACTGACTTTATTGCTGTAGTTTTTACAGTGTTACACTTTATATATGCACATTTTTACACATGTGCAACCAGTGTAGATCCAGAGCAGCTGGCACATCCGTTCAGTCTGATCAAGATCTGCACTGGTCACATTTTGGTCAGAATTAACCTAAGGAATGAAAAAGCGAACACTGCAGATCCTGATCAGATGGCACGGATGTGCCTGCTGATCTTGATCTTCACTGTTCGCACATATTAAAGGTGTGTCTATGGAGGAAAGTGTTAAAAATGAGGAGAACATTTCCTTAACCCTTTCCCGTACAGATACACCTTTATTGCTAGGGCGAACAGTTTAGATCCAGATCAGCCGGCACATCCGTGCCGTCTGATAGGATCTAAACTGTTCGCTTTTTGATTCATTAGCTTATTTCTGACCAAAATGCGACCAGTGCAGATCCTGATCAGACAGCACGGATGTGCCAGCTTATCTGGATCTACACTGGTCGCACATGCGTAAAAATGCGTATCTGTACAGGAAAGGGTTAAAGATGCATGTTCATGCATCAGGGTTAAAATATTAAGTGTTATGAAATATTGAAATTTATTATTAAATTGTATGAGACCTTTTAACATGGTAAATGTGATGTAATATTCATACAGTCAACATGTGTGTGATAAATCTTCTTTGTTATGCCATTATGAAGTGGGAGGCATATAGCATTGCACTAGTCCGTACTTATGTCCGTATCCCCAAATCTTGTGGCATCAATTCCTCATTTCATTCAAACTTGCACACATGATCAAGCAGGATGTGTAGATGATCATAAAGAAGTGATTTTTTCCTGCGACCATTTTTACCAGTCTGAGAGTTATGGCCCTTTGTTAATTTCACTTTTAAAATTTTGTGGCATCAACTCCACATTTTCTATTTCGCTGATTTCTTTTAAACTTGCACAGATGATTAGACATGAAGTGTAGATTGTTGTAAAGGACACTGTCTTGAACCATTTTTACCAGAGTTATGACCCTTTGTGTATGTGAGGCATAAAATTTTGTGGCACTTACTCCTCATTTACTAGTCATTATCACAACATGTTGTTAATACCTGATACACAAATTTGTTACAAATGTTGTTGCAGCAGTGGGGGCATCAGTGTCCTGAGGACACATTCTAGTTTAATTTCTTAATTGTTATTGTTAATAAGCTTTAAGTTTAAGAAAATAAAACATACTCTCTACCAATTTAAAGCATGTGAAAACCTATTTACGATTTCATATACATCCATTTGATATTTTGCTTATTCAGTAATTATTTGATTGGACAGCGTAATATGACTAAATTCGTCGTTTTTCATGTTTTCAATAATAAAAGTGGTCTGTCATAGGCATGTGAAATATGTTTCTTGTACCTAACCTTCCATGATAGTAGGATATCATAATTTTGAGAATAAAAATACTTAATTTGAAAAATATTTATTAGTACTCAAGTAATAATAATTACACATGGCAATATTGTCAGCTTGTACATTTACACATGCATTTCCAGGGCTTTTTCAGGGGTATTTTGGAAAAAGGCCCCTGCTCAAATTGGGAATTTTTTTACACAGTATATAGTGGGTTTAAACAGGTTGCATACATAGATTCAAGGAATGTAGGTTTAAAAGATCACTGATCAAAAGTAAACAAACTAATTTTGTAATTTGAAAAGTCCCTTGATTACTTAGATTCTCTTGTTTGTTTCTATTTTATAGGCAAAGTAAGTTATTTCTGTTTAAATGGGAATTTTTTTCTTGAAATTGGGGAAAAATGGTCCCTATTTGGCATTGGGAATGGGGCCCCGTGAGACTATCTGATAAAGCCCTGATTTCACACAATGCAAATATTTAATTTAAATTAAACTCACAAAAATTCTACAGTATTTGACAATTCTTTCTATAGGTGTACAGGCATTGTGCAGACCTTGATACATCCAAGTTGAAGGACCCACGGGTACATGAAGCAACAAAGATCTCGTGTCTCTACAACCTTGGCCGCCTCTACAGTGACTTGAAGAGATATGAGGTAAGCAGAAATAGAGCAGTGTTATTTATATTATATAAATATCTGTTGTTTGATTGTTCAAGAACTTGTCACATGTACACATAATTATAGACACCTGTGATCAATTACATACACACGGTTTGGACAAGAATATCCAGACCACTGGAAGCTGTCTTTCTGTCCTGGTAACTCAGCAGAGCCTGGTAAATTCCCAAATAGTTCCCAGAGGCCGAATTGACCCATTCAAAACAAGTATACTTGAAATATATTTAAATTCTTGTGTGAATGATATATTTCATGATAAAAAGTGAAAGTTGTTAAATGTTTTGTGCAGTCAACAACTTCAAAATTAAGAATCATCAAACACATTGGGTATAGATAATTTTAGAAATTCTTAGCTGTTTAATGTGAACCATTTTACAATCCCAATTTGACTTGCATACCCTTACTGGTGGTAAAATCATATACTGCGCACTTAAGCCACAATTTATATATATTTGTGCTGGCATAAATTTGTGCAATTGATGAGGACTTGTTATTAAATAGTGTCGTTTGCATGGGTTAAAATTCCCTCACCTGAGCGTGAAAAACGTGAAATATAAACAGACACGAAATATACTGATACCACAGTAAGTGAATGATTTGTTGAAAAATGAAAATGACACAGTGCAAGAAACAAAAAGAACTTTGTATTCTTAGATAACAATTATTCTATGTTCATGTTACACATGTTACAGGAAGCTCTGCTCGTGTTTGAAGAAGCTATGAGAAGAAGACCGGATCATTATGCTCCGCAGTCTATATACAATCTCTATGGTAAGATTAACACTTAACCCTTTCCTCCATATATACACATTTTTACGCATGTGCAACCAGTGTAGATCCAGATAAGCCGGCACATCCGTGCTGTCTGATCAGGATCTGCACTGGTCGCATTTTGGTCAGAAATAACCTATTGAATTAAAAAGCCAATAGTTTAGATCCTGATCAGACAGCACGGATGTGCCGTCTGATCTGGATCGTGCCATCTGATTTGGATCTACACGATCAATGTGCGTCTATGGAGGAAAGGGTTAATATCAGATTGAGGATTCTTAGAATGTTCACTTGTGCTGGAAAAGTGATACATGCATATGGATTCATATTTCTTGTGTTTTCTTTGTGTTTGGAAGAAGACACACCTCCCTGTGTAAGACAGATCTGGCAAACTTTTGACAGGTAACTTAGTACTTTCCTCCATAGGTACATCTTTTTTGCATGGGCAAACAGTTTAGATCCAGATCAGCCAGCACTTCCATGCCATCTGGTCATAATCTGAACTGTTCCCTTTTTGATTCATTTGGTTATTTCTGACCAAAATGCAACCAGTGCAGATCCTGATCAGATGTCATGGATGTGCGGGCTGATCTGGATCTACACTGGTCGCACATGTGTAAAATTGCGTATATATTTTGAAGGAAAGGGTTAACGGCAGGGCTTAGCCTTCGTTTTTCCTTCTTTAGTCTGGGCCATTATCAGATGTTTTCCCTTTAAGAAATGTCTTTAAAATCTACCAGTGCCCGAGGTTATAAAACTGAGCATGGAAACCAGTCTCAAATCTCAAGCATCTGATTGGCTGAAATGGCGACTTGTCGCCATTTCAGCCAATCAGATGCTTGAGATTTGAGACTGGTTTCCTAACTCAGTTTTATAACCTTTAACCCAGGTTTCCCTAAAAAGTAACTTTACAACAGGGTTTTTTGATTCCCTTTCATAGAAGAAATGGTGCTCTTCCCCAAAAAATTATAGAACGTGGGCCCCTTCCCCTGGCAATGAAAGTGAAAAAATTATTGCTCAGAAAACTGTTCCTCAGGCTTTACTCACACACATGACAGATATTTACAATATTTAAACCGCTGTTAGATGAGTTATGGACTATGATGTTGAATGAAAAAAAAACAACATAAATTATTCTTAAAAGAAAACTAAGTTTTATGATAAATAAATAAGTTTGAAAATAAATTTATGGGGTAGTAGTATGTAAGCAACAAATATGACATACTAAAAAAGGAATAATCAGTCTGACATACTCTCCCTAAAATAATTGAAAAACATTAATTTAAAAGTAAAATACTCTTAAGTGATATTCTTCTGTAAAAAAAAAGTTCAAAACTTTGTTTCATGAAATAAATAACTTAACATCTAGCAAAATATAATAATATAGAGTTGATTATTGGATAGAAAAAAATGCCCAAAACTTTGTTCATTTTAATAGTTTAAAATAAAAATAAGAGTTTAAGACAGAAATACTGCCATTCTTCAAATATTGAACATATCTTTATCTTGTCTTTAATTTATTTTCAGTTTACTTTTTCAATTTTATATGGAAAGTGTTCTTTTTCTTCTATGAAACTTTATCTTAAATGTTTACATTTAGAAGAGCAATTTGTGACTATTTGCTCCTCATTTTGATTTAATACATGATTCAGTTTTCTATATTCATTATTGTGTTTGTTCAACAGGAGAAGTATTTGCCAACATGGATCGTGTAACGGAGGCCATTCATTGGTACAAAGAGGCATTAAAGGTGAAACCAGACCATATACCTGCCCACCTCACCATGGCTAAAGTACACCAGAAAATGGTTTGTATACTGTAAAAAAAATTTTATGCAGATTTTAACCCTTTACTTCCTAGATATGTCCTTATCACATTGGTGACCAGTGTAGAACCAGGTCCCATATTTTATCACATGTGACCAGTGTTTATCAAGGTCAGCCCGTCTTATCACGTGTGACCAGTGTTTATCAAGGTCAGCTTGTATTTTATCACGTGATCAGTGTATGTCCAGGTCAGCCCATAATTTTATCAATGCAATGTGCCAGCTGATCTGGATCTACACTGGTCGCACTTGCGGAAAAATGCATATTTATGGAGGAAAGGGTTAAGAACACCTCAGGGATTGGTAAAAACATTCTAAACAGTGAGATGGTCTCAATTTCAGGGTAGAAGTTGCATTGAATTAGTGGTGTTATTAACAGGGTGGTCTTAACCCTTTCTTCCATATATACGCATTTTTACACTTGTGCAACCAGCAATGACCAGTGTAGATCCAGATCAGCCGGCACATCTGTGCTGTCTGATCTGGATCTGCACTAGTCCATTTTGGTCAGAAATAACCTAACAAATCATAAAGCAAACAGTGCAGATGTGCCAGCTGATCTGGATCTACACTGTTTGCCTATGCCATAAAGACAATCATGTATATGGACAAAAGTGTTAATTTGGAGGTGGTCTTTAGCAAAGGTTTTACAGTATGTTGACATTTCAGGGCAAGAACAAAGAAGCTGAGGAATGGTTCCTGAAAGCCAAGGGCATAGACCCTGAAGATCTCACAGTACACCAACATTATGGTAAGTTGTCTGATGGGGGTAGGTTGTTTGAAAAAAAAGCCACCACGAAATATAGAATTGAATATAAACATTCTTTAGAAAATGGATTCAATGAATATAAGGCGACAGTCCAGTGTATATCTTTTCGCGCTTTTATCGTTTTTGTGTTACTTCTTATAAATATAACTGCTCTTAAACATGGAGAACACATGGCCTGTCCGTGATCGAAATAATAGTCAACTTTCCCAATGCCCTGGTTATACAACATCAGAGGCTTGGCGATATTTTGGTTTTTATATGAAACCAGGGTGTCGGGGTTTGGCGCCAGTTAAGGAAAACCTCGACACATCCAAAGCTACCTGTAGAATATGCTTCAAGACTTATTACAGCAACAAAGGTACCCCACCCACATGTTAGAATTGTGAATAATTTTTGGATTTTATTTTTGACGAGCTAAATAATAATAATGTTCACATCTTCGAAATTGAAAAAAAAATAGTTTGAAGGCTCTTATTACCTGAATAGAAACAGAACAGGTCAATGCAGTACAAAATGCAGTTGTGTCATTATTCTTCTAAACTTAAATAATAAAAGTTGCCCTATAATAATATGAAAGTATTGAGACATGTATGCTTTTGGTACAAAATGTACACTACAGTACATTGAAGACGTCTGATTCCGATTCTTTCCGATTAATCGGATCGGACAGGTATCAGAATCGGACCGATTAATCGATTCCACTTCAGCCGTCCGATTCTCATTACTAGTTTCTGTTGGAAAACCACAAAATTGTATGCACAGAAATATAAGTGCATCCACTGTTTATTTCTCGCATTGAATGTGGCTTTGGTTTTACAGATAAAATCAGTTGTAATTTTATTAAATCAACATCATCCTGTTAAATCTTGTGGCCAGTGTAAATCGATTTACCATTGGATCCAGCTCTACTAGGCGAAGCATTGGCAGGGGTAGTCAATCAGAACCTGCATTGTGTAGACATTTGCCGATTTAGAGGCTTGTCTCATTTGGAAGGGAGGAATGTAGTGGCGTCCTTAACGGGTAGCCTCAGTAGCTCGATTGGTAGAGCGAAGGCAAGGTAAGCTGGAAGTCCGAGGTTCGAATCCTGGTTGAGGCCTTCACATTTTCTCCCTCCTGTTTCATTTGGTGAGTTTGTGTCTTACAGATTGTGTAAAGCCTAATATCATGTTAACTTACAGCTCAGTTCCTGGGAGAAACTGGGAGGTTACAGGAAGCTGCTGCCATGTATCGTACCATGATAGACCGGGATAACGAGAATTTTGAAATGGTTTTCAATGCTGCTAACATATTTAGACAAGTGCAGGAAAACGACCTGGCTGAGAAACTGTTTGAGAGAGTCACTTCATTGAGGCCTAGTGTAAGTAAACTGAAGAGAGAAGATGTGTTCTTTGTTTGAAAATAATTTTAGGCTTATCGTACACAAGAGTCTGCTTTTTTAACCAGGATGATTCATTTATCAGTTATGCTATTGTGACTTAAGCATAATCCAACTGAGAATAAACTTCTTTCAGGTTTTAAATGTTTGGTCATTTTATTTAGCCCTCTTTCACTCATTAACACACCATATTTTATTAACATTGCAATTACAATATGATTAATGTAAAAATATTTATTCCCTGATTACCATTTCGTAACCTTAGTTAACATAAAACACAAGATCCAAATTCAATTTCAACATTTAATTTGGAAAATCGCTAGGATAGCACTTGGGTATACCCAATGAACTCTATTAACATTTGCAATGAAATCATAGATTTCTCCATACATATATTTCTCTTCATATCATTGGCAACAAATATCGTACAAATTACTTTAACAATTGCATGTTATGACACCGCAACTCATAAATCAGTTCATGAATAACTGAATTTCGTTTGCTATAAGCTGAACAGATTTTATACATATAAAAAATCAGTGTGTACACTTCGGTTACCCAAAGCTGAATGACAACCTTGCAATATACAGCATGAATCTCTCGTGCGAAAACTGCCATCTAGCGGTTACTTCATTACAAACAAGGGAAATTAATTTTCTTATTCGTACCTCAAACTTAGAAAATTATATTAAGCATTGAAGAAAAACTCATTGTTAGTTTAACAGACATCCCGAAAGTTGCCAGACCGAAGGACCTGTCTGGTAAAATTTGGGCCAGTCCTACGAGATATTGTGTTATCAGACCAAGTGTCAGACAAAAATTTGAACTCCTAATACTTACTTGCTAATACCTTTTTTACATATTTCGGTCAGATATAATTTGTTTCTGTCAGACAGATTTTCACATCTTGTCTGACCCAAAATGTCTGACACTTTTTTTTCAACTTCCGGGAAGTCTGGTTTAAGACAGTAACTGTTCTATGAAATAATCCAAGTATGTTACAGAGGAAAATGTCTCTGCAGCTGATATTGTGCATAGCTTGAATCAGTTTCATTAGAGTGGAAACTCAATAGGATCAAAATAGATTCCATAAAGTTGTTAAAATGAACAGCAGTGGAACAGAGATGGTATCGAAAAAGATGGTCATTCCATGATATTAAATACAGCTTAACCCCCTCTAAAGATAGTCCTGTAATTAAGTCCGCCTTCCTCAAGACCACTTTTTTACTGTCACAGTTAAACATTTTGAACTATCTTCTGCATCAAACTAAAGACCACTCCCTTATTAAGGACAGCTTTTCCAATTCCTAAAAATGGTCATGGTGGAGAGGTTTTACTTTATTGGTTAATTTTGCAGGAAGCTGCTGCTCATTTAAACCTTGGTGCCATGTATCATCTCAATGGTAAACTCAAAGATGCTGAGAAAAGTTACCTCCGAGCACTGGAGATCAAACCCGATGATCAGCTGACGATGGACAACTTGAACAAGCTACGCAATCTGATGAGAAGTCAAAATGTTAAAGTGGCGACCTAAATTTATGTAAAATCGTTGTCTGGTCAGTCTGGTACTGTCCAAATTTATGATTACTAGGTTCAGAACTGATCAACTTTATGGCCTTATCTGAATTGCGTTGGCCAACTTTATGGCCCTGTTTGCATAGCATTGGCCAATCTTTTTAGCCCTATCTGGCCAACTTTATGGCCTTACATGGATTGCACTGGCCAACTTTATGGCCCTATATGCATTGCACTGGCCAACTTTATGGCCTTACATGGATTGCACTGGCAAACTTTATGGCTCTATCTGCATTGCACTGGCCATCTTTATGGCCTTACATGGATTGCACTGGCACACTTTTGAATATTTTAAAACATTTTTTGCAGTTGATGGTAATGCTAGATCTGTGGTTTGATAAATGAAATTAATCTGCACAGATTTAGTACTAGTATACTCGGCAAGAAGAATGGTTATATAAAGGCCATCAAAAAAGATCTCTTTCATTTTAGTTTAAATTATTGTTAGGTAAAAATGCCTTAAAATCATGAAAACACCATATACATTAATTTTATCAGTGAACAAATTGTAAATTGATTTGGTTGTTTACAAGAATATTTCTTGATTCTGAACAGAATTAAAATTACAATCGCCTGTTTTGTAAAGGGGTTTATATCATTTTCCATCATAATGAAATTAGAATTTATATTAAACTAACGACAGGGAAGTATTTTGCCAGATGAAAGTGTTGTGGTATCATTTTAAAGCTTTACTCTATGGGATGACGTTTACATCCCATGACCTATGTAGATCCAGATCAGCTGCATCATGCATGTGATATAATCAGGATCTACACTGTTCCCTTTTAGATTCAATGCACAGGTTATTTCTTACCAAGAAATGAACAGTGTAGATTCAGATCAGATACCACAGTGCCAGCAGATCTAGACCTATTCTGGTTGCCAATGTGTGAAGTGTTAATTTTTCAAGGACAATTTTTTTTAAACAGAAGCCACAAAATTATTGACAGCATACATTCATGCATTTCTATTTCTCTCTTAAAAAATTGCCGTTAATTTGCTAATTTCTGATTTCACAAACTTAAGTTTGAAATATGCTAAAAGAACTGACCATGTGAATTAAGGTGATACCAATTTTTTGCCAGATTTCAGTACAACAATACAGAAACCCCACATTTGAAAAAAAAAACCTGTGAAAATGGTCTGCAGGTGATTTCTCCTCTTTCTTTCTGTTTATATATGTTGTTAATTTTAGATTGATGCATGTCTATTTATTTGCAATCTTAATTTATAAGCAATAAGATGTATATTTGGAGAATTTTATTTCCATTTGCTCAAAAGCTGATAGATATGATGTTATATAATTAAAATTTATAAATAATTGAAACTTTGACACATTTTTTCCATCGGATCAGGATCTGCACTGTTCGCTTTTTGATTAATTAGGTTATTTCTGTCAAAAAAGGGAACAATGTGGATACTGATATGAAAAATGTGCCAGCTGATCTGGATCTACACTGGTCCAACATGCAATCGAATGCATATCTATGGAGTAAGGGTTAAATCAAGGAATAGAAAAATGTCAATTCTGTAAGCATAATATTATTTTGTAGATTAATGTAACTTGTTATAGTAATTTTGTACATAAAGCAGATGATTGTAGCATGTAGCAATTATTATACAAGAATCTCTTTTTTGTAAATTCATAGTCATATGATATAGTCTTTACCTTTGTTATTGTATACATTATACTTTACAATATGTTAGTGATTATTATATATGTTTATGTCTCTTTCAAATTGTTATTTACTCACTGAGTGTATGTGTTAATGTCTATTTTTTATAGTTTTATTTGAATTGTATCACATTTCCTATAGTTGAAGCAGCAAAAGAGACTAAATAATTTTCTTGATAGGATACAGCTATTATCAAATTTTCAGGATTATGCCTGAAATTCAGGTTTCTGGTGTCTAAAAATTGTTGATTTTCTTAAATTTCCCTATATAAATTTACAAGTTTTCATAGATGCCACAAAGGCATATGGAAGAAAGGGGTAATTACTTAAGTATTGCATTAATTAGAAGTATTATTAGGAGAGAAATCCATATAGAGGACCCAAGGTCATAAAACTAAAACTGGAGACCAGTCTTAAGTCTCAAGTATCTGATTGAAATTTGAGACTGGTATCCAATCTCAGTTTATGGTCTTGGGCCCTTGTTGACCAAATTATCTAGCCAGTACCGAGGTCAAGTATTATTTTGAACAAAACCACTTATCAACATTGTTGGATTAGCAAGTCCAAAAACAATTTATTCAGTACTGTGGTATCATTATATATATCGTGTGTTTTAATTTGGCAAATTTTGCATAAAATTTATGGTAAATGTGTGAATTCAAATCCCAGCAAAACTATCGCATGTTATAAAATGTTTAAATATAATACAATTGCACGAATTTATGTTGGCACATATATGTCATTTCTGGCTTTTGCACGAAAATCATTCCCCATAAAATTAAAAAATACCACTGTATGATGTCAATGTGTTGGCTCTTAACTGCTGTTTGTCCAATTTCTGCAGATCTGCATCTATGATACCTTATTAACCTTTCCTCCATATATACGCCTTTTTCGCATGTGCGACCAGTGTAGATCCAGATAAGATGGCACATCTAGGATCTGCACTGGTCGCATTTAGGTCAGAAATAACCTACCAAATCAAAAGGCAAACAGTTTAGATCCTGATAAGACAGCACGGATGTGCCGACTGATCTGGATCTAAACTGTTCGCCCATGCAATAAAGGAGTATCTATGGAGGAGAGGGTTAATCATTTATATTGGAAAACTTAAAACTCACAAATGTGTGCTAATGATGTTCTCTAGACATATTGTGACATTTTCTTAAAATTTATACTGCCGTATAAATGAATTTTGCGCAGCCAAGTCTTGCTGAAGGCAAAATTGACATTTTCTTGCAGGTATTTATTCATGCAGTTTTATTATTCATATAATATGATAAGCTATTGCAAGTTTTAATTTCGCTAAGGTTTAATTTTGTACACTTTCTCTAGTGCAAAATATGTGAAAATTAAACCGGCACAAACTAAAATGATACCAGCCTACAGGAAATAACATAATATGTGAGTAAAAGTGTTAAATTAAGTGCCTTGGATTGATCAACATTTTTAATATATAAAATCATTCATACTCGTCCAGTATTAGAGACAGGACCAGAAAACAAAACCTAACATTTTACTTCATTCAGTGTAAATTATCTTTGCCAGCAAAGTATATACTCATAACAATAGGAGTCGTGCCATTCGAAAAATGTCTTCCCGAAGTTGACATTATTACTTAAAATTACTCGAAAAGTGTAGCAGACAACACTGGTTATTAATACTTATTATGCACTTTTCCTCAAATAAAAAATACAATATACAATAATTTAAAACATATGACAAAAATTATATAATGTAAGTAGAACATAATTGTTGTGTACTTTCTAAAAATAGCAAAAAACAGAATACTAAAACTATAGCCAAAGGCACGTTTTGCATGGCACGGCTCTTTGATGTTTGCTATGTAATTTTCATATTGGTCTCATTTAGAATGCTTTAAGATATTTTGTTATATAATTATGTATGTATGAATGTATACCATTTATATTAATATTAATACAGGATATTTTTTTGATGTTCATTCCGCATATAATAATAATTATTGCTCATCTTTACATTCCTGACATTTTAGCTTGACTGTTGGAGAGACAGACCAAATTGCAGTCAGTTTTTTTTTTATTTTTGGGTACTTTATAGATACAAATTTTATTTCGTGTGCGATCAGTAAAGATCCAGATCAGCCAGCACATCTGTGCCGTCTTATCAGGATCTACACTGGAAGCCTTTTGGTTATTTCTGACCAAAAGAAAACAGTGTAGATACAGATCAGATGGCATGGATATGCAAGCTGATTTGGATCTACACAGTTTGCACATGTGTGTGTTAAAACCCATACATATGGAGTAAAGGGTTCAATGGAAGACTTGCACCAGTCAGAGGGAGATTTGGTGGGTTGTCCATGTAACAGGAATAACTGTGAATCAATTTCTTTTTTACTGAAATGCATTTTGCCATTTTGTTATTTAATAATGGAAGAGCAATGGCAAAAGTAGAAGACCCTTAACTGGTGGATAACATTTTAACCCTTTCCTCCAAATATACTGAAAGACATTAAAAATGCATCACCCATTTTTTCAGGTATTTCCCTAAGGTGGTCAATATGGAGAATATCACCTTATTTTGTAATATTTTAACCAACAATCTGGACACTATCTTTGACGAACCATTCCAAAGAATATTACAATCACTTTATTTTGTCATTACCAATAAAATATTAAGAGGTTCTTGAAATGTATTCTGCATCACAGTGTATATATTAGGATATCTATTTCAGTGATGCGTTTCTAAAGTCCGTCAGTATTTTATTACGATATTTATCCCATGTTCAGTGTAGATCCAGATCAGCCGGAACATCTGTCCCATCTGATAAAGATGGCACTCACTGTTTGCTTTTGATTTTTAGTTAAAAGCAAACAGTGTAGATCCTGATCAGAAGTTTAAAGCAAGCAGTAGATCATGATCAGATGAATAATTATGATGGATGTGCTAGGTAATCAGGATTTACACGGTTCACAATTGCGATAAAATGCATATATATGGAGGAAAGTATAAACTGTCAACCCTTTATAGGGATATAATTATATCTCACTGTGTGTGCCTTTGTTTACCAGTATGTAAGAATGCTTTATTATACTGCAAAGAAATTTGCTTGAATTTGATTGGATAATTTGACGTTGATGTATATCCGTATTTACAGTTCGGCCGTAGATATGAACGCACGTGCCTTAATTTCCCCCTCTGGCCTCCCACCTTTTGGTGTCGTCCGCCATTTTGTTTTCAATTTCCGGAAAAATGCATAATTTGAAGCCGATTTTGTAAATTATCAAGTGGTATGCTTAGGGATTGCTATAATTGTTACAGAAAATATTTGTGTTATGTTTTTAACGTTGAAAACCATCAGATTATTCTCAAATTTTGTAAATAAATATCAAATCAATAATCCATTCATTTTCTATAGAAGTGACGTCATACAGGTAAATTAATGACGCCAGACATGTAATTATTGAGGTTCTCAGAGGGGAATCAAGCTGTGCGGCATTAAATAAGCGAAATAGATGAAAAATCAATATTTTCTTATTATTTTTGTCTGAAAAAGTCTTTGCAGTATAATAAAACAATTATTTGGTTCCTTAAAAGGGTATGTGATGATATATTGCCGGTCTGGGTGTCATATTATCCCTCGCCTGCGGCTCGGGTAATATGACACCCAGACTGGCAATATATCCTCACATTCCCTGTCAAGAAACCAAATAACTATATATTATTTTACGTTTTAGCAATAAGTCATTCATGTACCCCTTTCCTCGATGTATACGCATTTTATTGCTTGTGATCGCTGTAGATCATTAAGCAGGATCTGCACTGTTTGGTTTGCCTTTTTTGTTCAGAAATAACCTAACCTAATAAATAAAAAAGTGAACAGTGCAGATCCTGGATTTACACTGTTAGCCATGCAATAAAGGTGTACCTATGGAGTAAAGGGTTATTGAAATAATGTTTTGTTTTATGTTTAGCAATAAGTCAAACATGTACTTTGTTAATGTTTTTTTTAGCATTTCATAGAACAATACCTGCAGAGTATGCACCAATAAAAATTACCAAATTTCTTTGTTGTCCTGCTTTTCATTTTAATATTCAGGAAATGTATTTATATTTAAAGTATAATGTTTTTAACCCTTTCCTTCCATATAAATGTCTTTATGGTGTGGGCGAACAGTGTAGATCCAGATCAGCTGACTGATCTGAATCTACACTCGTCACACATGCATAAAACGCGTATATAAGGAGTAAAGGGTTAAAAATGTGTAACAATATGAAATGTAACACAATAAAGGTGGGATAGAGTAATATGTGATTTGAATGCATTCGCAATGAGGTGAACCAACCAACTCAAAAGGCATGGAAAAAATGGAAAGATCACAGTTTGTATTGTTTTTTTTATATAGTGTAAATTGCTGGGGAGTAAAATACCTTCATTCACAACTTGCAATGATATCAAATATGACTAGAACTGCTTTTGGGAAAAGCACATGTCTCCCACAAAGGCATCATCTTTGATGATGCACAGGATAAAACTGGTGAAGTGAATATAAAGATGGCAATTTATTAAAAGGGCATACGGAAGTTCTGTGCAATATTAGTCATAAACAATGTCACAAATTTTTGGAGGATCAGGAAAAACATAAGTTTCAATTTCTGATGGGCCATAATCCTGAAGTGCCAGGGTCAATGTGGCTGGTTGTCAAACTTGTTGTCATTAACATTTTGATATATCAGTGAAGATGCACTGAAAAAAGACCATGAGAGTGAGTGTACAAGGCTATCAAGGCCAATTGTAAATAAATAAATGGGCCATAAGTGTTATGTGCCGGGGTCAAAGCGGCTGTTTTTTTATTACACAGATAATTATAGCATTTGGTGAACATCATATAATAAAAATAGCAGAAAATGAGAGAAGAACCAAATCATGAGTATGGAACAGATATTGTAAAATGAAAACTTAAACAGTGTAAGAAATACCTTTATAGCTGCTTAGCACAGTACTTTCTCATAATGCAATGTATGTAATGTCATGATAGCTATAGTATGTTGGTATTACTCCACTGGATACACATTCTACATTGTTCACATAGATATGGTCAATAATGGTCCTGCCAGCTGTAGTAGGCTGTGTTATAAGTTGTTTATAATTCAAAGCAGCCATTTCTTTATGGAGGAGATTATTTTTGTCACAAACAATGTTTACATTGAAATCACCAACAACAATGTTTGCTGCTGTTTCTGAATTTTGAAGCAACAGCTGAGCGTTCCTGGACATTTCTGAACAAAACTTCAGCGGAGTTCCAAATTGTCCGAGATATTTACCCATGAATAAATTGCAACATCTTTGGTGAATTGGTAATTTATTCATGGCTATAAGCGACAGCAAGTGAAGATTTTTTTTTTAAACAATTCAAGGGCCATAATCCTGAAGTGCCTCAAGCAATATCGATGACTTTATAGCCTGGTTAAGATATTATAGCCATCAACATTTTGATAAACTTTGGTGAAGATACAATGAAAACTATCTGACTTTGAGAGATGAACCAGGTTAGTGACATGTTTAAAAGGCTAATTTCGGATAAATCAAAGGGCCATAAATCTGATATGCCTGGTGCAAAGTGGCTGGTTTTCGAACTTGGCCAAGATATTAAGGCCACACACATTATCATAATGTTTATTGAAAATCAGTTGATGAATATTTCAGTTACATAGCAGACAAGGCTTAAACAGCCAATTTTGGATAATTCAAGGGCCATAAATCCGACATGACTGGGGCAATACGGCTGGTTATCGAACTTGGCCGAGATATTATGGCCACAAACATTTTCATTAAGTATGTTGAAGATCAGATGATAACTGTTCAAGTTACAGAGTGGACAAGCCTCAAACAACTTATTTTTGATAATTCAAGGGCCATAATTCTGAGATTCCTTGGGCAATATGGCTGGTTATCGAACTTGATCGAGATATTATGGCCACTAACATTTTGATGAAGTTTGGTGATGATCCGATGAAAACTGTTTGACTTAGAGAGCGGACAAGTGTGACAGACAGACGGACAGACAGACGGACAGACAGGAGCAAATCAAAATGTCTCCCACACCACTACGTGGTGGGAGACATAATTAGTAAAGGAGAAACAGTCGTCTTTTTAAAACAAGAGGGCCATCATGGCCCTATACCGCTCACCTGAGTACAAAAGTACTCTCAGCTTGTGGTTTCAGACAAGAAGATTTTTAAAGTTTTTCCTATATAAGTCTATGCAAAATGAAGTGACCCCTGGAGCGGGGCCAATTTTGACCCCTGGGAAATAATTTGAACAATCTTTGTAGAGTTCTACTAGAGGGTGCTAAATGCCAAATATCTAAGCTCTAGGCCTTGTGGTTTCAGACAAGAAGATTTTTAAAGTTTTTCCTATATAAGTCTATGTAAAATGAAGTGACCCCTGGGGCGGGGCCAATTTTGACCACAGGGAAATAATTTGAACAATCTTTGTAGAGTTCCACTAGAGGGTGCTAAATGCCAAATATCTAAGCTCTAGGCCTTGTGGTTTCAGACAAGAAGATTTTTAAAGTTTTTCCTATATAAGTCTATGCAAAATGAAGTGACCCCTGGGGCGGGGCCAATTTTGACCCCAGGGAAAAAATTTGAACAAACTTTGTAGAGTTCCACTAGAGGATCCTAAATGCCAAATATCTAAGCTCTAGGCCTTGTGGTTTCAGACAAGAAGATTTTTAAAGTTTTTCCTATATAAGTCTATGTAAAATGAAGTGACCCATGGGGCGGGGCCAATTTTGACCACAGGGAAATAATTTGAACAATCTTTGTAGAGTTCCACTAGAGGGTGCTAAATGCCAAATATCTAAGCTCTAGGCCTTGTGGTTTCAGACAAGAAGATTTTTAAAGTTTTTCCTATATAAGTCTATGCTAAATGAAGTGACCCCTGGGGCGGGGCCAATTTTGATCCCAGGGAAATAATTTGAACAAACTTTGTAGAGTTCCACTAGAGGATGCTAAATGCCAAATATCTAAGCTCTAGGCCTTGTGGTTTCAGACAAGAAGATTTTTAAAGTTTTTCCTATATAAGTCTATGTAAAATGAAGTGA
This sequence comes from Corbicula japonica, assembly GCA_038501625.1. Taxonomy (NCBI): domain Eukaryota; kingdom Metazoa; phylum Mollusca; class Bivalvia; order Venerida; family Cyrenidae; genus Corbicula; species Corbicula japonica. Next base: position 282,232 of record JAZAYU010000041.1, read on the forward strand.
CCCCTGGGGCAGGGCCAATTTTGACCCCAGGGCTATAATTTGAACAATCTTGGTAGAGGACCACTAGGTGATGCTACACAGCAAATATCAAAGTTCTAGGCCTTACGGTTTCAGAGAAAAAGATTTTAAAAAATTTCATGTTCAAAATCTATTTTTATCCTCTGTGACCTAGATAGGCAATGGACTGGAACCATTTGAACAATTTTGGTAAAGTTTCATGCAAGTAACATTCCTGCCAAGTTTCAGCAAGATTGGCCCAGGAGTTCAGGAGAAGAAGTCGTTTGAAGAAAAAGTTGACGACACACGGACGCACGCACGGACGACGGACATCAGGCGATCACAAAAGCTCACCATGAGCACTTCGTGCTCAGGTGAGCTAAAACAAGTAAATCTGTGAGCTAATGCTCACTTGTGATACCCCCGCTGCGAGTATACAGAAATAATGTTCACATCTTTTTAAAATGCGACACAAATTGTGCAATTATGTCATCTATATATAAAAATCTAAGTATTCGGTGAACAGGAAGTAGGTGAGCAAGGAGCATTAAATCGCTTTACACCATATGGGAATATATGATAAAGCAATAAGGGAAATATCAGGCTGCTGCATGTTTCAGTTGCTAAGAAAACTATAATGGAAATTGTGCATGTATGTTAACTATGTGCACAAATCTAAGTATTCCGTAAACAAGAAGTAGATGAGCAAGGAGCATAAAATCGCTTTACACCATATGGGACTATAGGATAAAGCATTATGCAAAAAATCAGGCTGCTGCATGTTATAGTTGCTTAGAAAACTGCAACAGAAATTGTGCATGTATGTCAACTATGTGTAAAAATCTAAGTATTTGGTGAACAGGAAGTAGATGAGCAAGGAGCATAAAATCACTTTACACCATATGGGACTATAGGATAAAGCATTATGCAAAAAATCAGGCTGCTGCATGTTATAGTTGCTTTGAAAACTGCGACGGAAATTGTGCATGTATGTCAACTATGTGTAAAAATCTAAGTATTTGGTGAACAGGAAGTAGATGAGCAAGGAGCATAAAATCACTTTACACCATATGGGACTATAGGATAAAGCATTATGCAAAATATCAGGCTGCTGCATGTTATAGTTGCTTAGAAAACTTCGACGGAAATTGTGCATGTATGTCAACTATGTGTAAAAATCTAAGTATTTGGTGAACAGGAAGTAGGTGAGCAAGGAGCATAAAATCGCTTTACACCATATGGGACTATAGGATAAAGCATTATGCAAAATATCAGGCTGCTGCATGTTATAGTTGCTTAGAAAACTTCGACGGAAATTGTGCATGTATGTCAACTATGTGTGAAAATCTAAGTATTTGGTGAACAAGCAGTAGGTGAGCAAGGAGCATAAAATCACTTTACACCATATGGGACTATAGGATAAAGCATTATGCATAATATCAGGCTGCTGAATGTTATAGTTGCTTAGAAAACTGTAACGGAAAATTAACATGCCCTTTGGTTGATGTAATGCACCTTTATAGTAACAAAACCTAAAATATTCAGCAAACAGGAAGTAGATGAGCAAGGAGCATGAAATTGCTTTACACCATATGGGACTATAGGATAAAGCAATATGCATAATATCAGGCTGCTGCATGTTATAGTTGCTTAGAAAACTGCGACGGAAAATTAACATGCCTTTTGGTCGATGTAATGCACCTTCATAGTAACAAAATCTAAAAATATGCGGCAAACAGGAAGTAGTTGAGCAAGGAGCATGAAATTGCTTTACACCATATGGGACTATAGGATAAAGCAATATGCAAAATATCAGGCTGCTGCATGTTATAGTTGCTGAGAAAACTGCGACGGAAATTTTGTTACGGACGGACGGACGGACGGACACACGGACGGACGCACGGACAAGGGTAAAACAGTATACCCCCCTCTTCTTCGAAGCGGGGGTATAAATACAATTAATATTGAAAAACAAGTTTTTAACAAGAATTTGTTTGGCGAGTTTGACACCATTATTTACAGTCCTGGATAAGTGTTTTAAATATATATAAGTATTTAATGTAAGTTTGTTATACATGTATTTCTAATCTAATCATTTAGATAATGTGTTTCACATGTACCGAAATTGGGGGAATAATTTGCACTAACACGAATTATGTTGATATTATTTTTATTCCAAAGTTTCGATTCAAATAACCTTCATCAGGGAATAATTACAACAGCAATTTGTGTGACGTCAAAACAGCGCGTAAACGCCACTGACACTGCCACAAAATAGTGGAAAATATTTATATTAACATGTAAATTTAAACACAAAGCAAATCCAAAATATGATAAAATAAAACATTGGATCTAAACATGTAACAAATTTTCAAACGTCAACAATCTGTACTGGATATTGAAACTGGGTTTGTCACTTAAGTCTGAGACAACAGGGTCACAACCCTCCTACATTTATTAAGTATCTGGGAAAACTGATGGCAAAAAGCTAAATTTTCTCCATTTAGTCAGCAAAACAATTTAAACTAGAATGTGTCCTTGGACACTGATGCCTCCACTGCTGCTACAAAATTTGTAATTACAATAATTCTGGTAAAAATGGTCGCAGGAAAAATTCCTTTCTTTACGATCATCTACACATCCTGCTTGATCATCTGTGCTAGTTTAAAAGAAATCTGCCTTATAGTTTAGGAGGAGTTGATGCCACAAGATTTGGGGATGTACATACGGACGGACGAGTGCAACTCTATATGCCTCCCACTGTGGAGGCATAATAAGTAAGAAAGTAAGTACATGTAGTTTTATACATGTATTAACACACCATGTGCACAAAGTATACAAAATACAGTGTAAACAGCATATAAATAGCACCATATGCCTTTTGTCACATGTTATGGGCAAACAGTGTAGATCTAGATCATCCAACAAATACGTGCCATATGATGAGGATCTGCAATGTTTAATTCTTGGCCAAAAATTACCTAAATCTTAAAACAAACAGTGCAGATCCTGATCAGACAACATGGATGTGACAGTTAAACAAAGTAATACAGTTATCAAATAATAACCATAAAACAGTTTTTATACAGTTTGATAAATTGTTACAAGCATACAATGAAAATAGTCCCAAGCCAGCTTTAAAGTAATTTTCAACATGCACAACATCTGTAATAGTCCTTTTAAGAGTTTAATTTTAACATACACATGATAATATCTTGAAAGGTTCCAGTAATCAACTTTTTAGGAAGCAGATCTTCCTAAAATGTTATGTCAAACAATTTTCTGAATATGTTATTGTACATAAAATAGACCATGCTAGCATACTGTAAAAATTAGTTAGCTAAAATTTCAATATATTTTAACTATATTGCTAGAAAATTTGCAGAAAACTGGAAATAAGCTTGAAAATGTATGTTCCTTATTTTTGACATCAGAGCTTGTTTCAAATTCAGCTATCACTTGAAGTTAATTTCATATCAAGCCATTCTTGTTTTATCAACCATTGTAAGGTGAATGATAGTAATTAGAATAAAGGTAACTTTCTGTTGATGGAGTGTAAATTTTGTATATGTTGTCCTAACTACTGGTATACTGTCAGTACAAAAAGAACACTGAGATTCCAAGTGATTAACTAAAAAAAACATGATACAAACATATCCTTTCCTCCATATATTATATGCCTAGATGACACAGGCAGACAGTGTAGATCCTGGAGAAAATTTAGCTTTTTGCTGTCGGTTTTCCCAGAGCCTTCTGATCAGGATCTACACTGTTCGCTTTTAAATTCATTAGGTTATTTCTGACCAACATGCGACAGTGCAGATCCTGATCAGACATCACAGATGTGCCAGCTGATCTGAATCTACACTGGTCGCACATGCGTTAAGTTGCCTATATATGAAGTAAAGGGTCAAACACGACATGCTACAAACATATCACATTTTATGAATCTACAACAGAGTATTCTGTGGTGATAACAAAGTCTGACAACGAAGTCAGACAATCTATAACACTATATTCCATGTTAGGGCTTCAGGAGTATTTTCTTTCACCATCTGTTAACAAGTCTCTTGAAACCAACATTCTCATCACTTCATTTGTACCTGAAAATAATAGATGAAAAGGAAACTTTGAAAGCCACCAAACAATGAAACATATGAAAATATTGTAAGCTTGATTTGATTGAGCCTGTTCATGGGCAGTAATGGAAATGCATATTACTGCCCACGCTGCATTGCCCAAGTTGAGCACATCTCAATATTTACAGCAGTAAACAGTACAATTTTGATCCATCCCAAGCAATGGTATGGATATGGCAGTGAACATGGAACCTTCAATGAAGTATTTTCAGATTAACACCATCCCATGATTAGCAGTCCCCCGACAGAAGAGCAAAGCCATGCAATAATTTGTCTTCGGTGACTATTTGGACATTATTATTATTTGTTTTTTTTTACAGTCTGAAAGCACAAGTTTATATTACAATATTTACGATCTCTGCCACAGTTGCGAAAAAATACTGTATTTTTGGATAGGGATGTGGCCTAATACAGGCCTCTGTAATTTAAGGATGAAAAGCCCTAATATTACGTTTTTAATGTGCTCTGGGGATTGTGCTCACTTTTTTATTCCTTTCCTAAATAGACACACATTGATTGCATGGGCGAACAGTGTAGATCCAGATCAGCCAGCACATCCCTGCCATCTGATCAGGATCTGCACTGTTTGCTTTTAGATCCAGATCAGTCAGCACATCCATGCCATCTGATCAGGATCTAAACTTTTCACTTTTTGATTCATTATATTATTTCTACCCAAAATGCGACCAGTGCAGATCCTGACCAGATGGTGCAGATGTGCCGGCTGATCTGGATCTACACTGGTCGCACATGCGTACAAATGCATATTTATGGAGGACAGGTTTAAGAACCAAACAAGCAAAAATTATGAGAAATATAAATGCCTTTATATACCTTCCAGTATCTGATGTACCCTGCAATCCCTCATGTATTGTTGTACAGCGTATTCCTTTAGATAACCATAGCCCCCAAATATCTGGATGGCCTGATTACATATCTAAAATAGTAGACAATCAACTTAATTCATTACCAGGGTTGAGTATTTACACCCGGCTGATATTTCTTTTAACCTTTTACCCCAGGAGTACATTTTTAGCACATGGGCTCTGATGTTTAGATCCAGATCAGCCTGAACATTTGTGCTGTCTGATCTGGATCTGCACTTTTTGCATCTTAGTCAAAAATAAATAAGTGAATCTTAAACGAACAGTGTAAGACATAATCAGACTGCATAGATAATTATGAAAGTTGATCTGGATCTACACTGTAAGTCCATGGCTTCGACATGACCCAGTTTTACCTTTTGCTAGCCTCAGTAGCGCAACAGCAATTTATGTTACAGGTCTACCTATAACATGTACAATGCTGCCCACACGTCTGAAGTTCATAGGCAAATCACCAACAATTATTTCACACAGCATTTGCTTCCGAACTCCAGGCCCCAAGGTTATAAAACTGAGCTTAGAAACCAGTCTCAAATCTCAAGCATCTGATTGGCTGAAATGGCGACCAGTTTCTTATCTCAGTTTTATAACCTTCAGCACTGGCATCGTTTGTTTCCAAACTTAAGTTGCTGCTTTCTGCAGACATATTACAAATCTCAGAAAAAACATAGTAAAACCTAAAATGTCCACATGTTAAGATTGCTGAATAAACTTCGCAAATATAAAATGCATTAACTTACATTAAAACACTCCTCTGTTGCAAAATATTTCGCCATGGAACATAACGCCACTTTCTCTGGCCAATCCTCTTCCAGTGCTTTAGCAGCCTGTCGCACCATGTTCCGAGAAACTACCAGCTTTGTTGCCATTTCTGCCAGCAGAAATTGTAAATACTGCAAAAGAACAAAAACTTATTTAAAAAAGTATTTCACAGCTATCAGCATAGAATTATTGCTAAAAAAGTGGGATAGAGAAAGCAATTTTAACACTTACCTTTAAGGATACTGCTTTTACCCATCATTGACAAGTGTAGATTTAGATCTGACTTTAAATCAGTATGTTATGAAAAGGGGGTTTCAGACTTTTCCAATGGTTGAAAAATAAGTGTCAGAAATTTGGTCAGACAAGATGTGAAAATCTGTCTGACCGAATCACATCATATTGGACCGAAACATGTTAAAAAGGAACAAGCAAGTAATAGGATTTCAAATTTTTGTCTGACATTTGGTCTGATAACATAAGAAATCACAGTCATAAGAAATCACAGGTCTGTCGGTCTGGCAACTTTCGGGGCATCTGATGTTTTATATTCAACTTATTATTTCTGACCAAGAAGTTAGTAATGTAGATCCTGATCAAACTGTTCAGATCGGCAGGCTGATCTTGATGTAGCCCGGTCACACAAGAGATAAAAGCCATATCCACAGAGTGAATAGTTGGATAATCAGAATTCAGTTGTAAATAATCATTTCCAAAAAAATAACAAGCTTGAAAAAGTGTGTGTTTACTTTGATATAAAAATTGTTAAAACACCATTGAAATACACTATACAAACTGGATTTGTTCTGTATTACACTAGTTTTATTTATTATACTGAAACAGATTTATTTATCAACCTAAACAAATTGTTGGCAAATTGGTATTTAACATAATTAATATTTCATATATTATTCTCATCCTCACCTGAAAGTTTTCAAGAGATTTTCCAAACTGCTTTCTAACTTTGAGATAATCCCTACACAATTCCACACAGGCTTGTGCAGCTCCAAGGGAACATGAGGCTGAAAAATCCAGAAAAAGCTATGAGATGATCTGTGTGTATGCTACACTGCAAATCCAAGGAAGAGAAGCCTAAAAAACAAGGACACACGACTTTCAGATGGGCTCTGCTAAAGCTTACAGTATGCCAGAATACATCCTAACTTTATCTTTAGAGAATTTTTACAGGGAAAATCTCTAAGCCTTTTTTTTGTATTGGTCCTGCATCTATTGAAATCTCTGGTCATCCACATGTGATGACTCATCATCACCTGTCTACCAAATCTGAGTACTGTAGGTCAAATCGTTGTCCAGTTGTTGGTCAGACAAGGTTTTTGTGTAAGGTCACTGTGATCTTGACCTTTGACTTACTGACCTCAAAATCAACAGGAGTCACCAACAATACTATGACAAACTACCCTGCCAAACATGAGGACTGCAAATGAAATTGTTGTCTAGTTATTGGTCGGACAGGGTCTGGTTAGGAAACCCAATGCACCAACATGTGCAAAGCAATACCGTAAATTGGGATATTTTGGCCTTGGTTAATAATTGGCCTAATTGGCCACCCTAATGAAAAGGCGAAAATTAAACACACCAAAATATGTAACAGGTGCAAATAAAGGCCATGTATTGCAAACACATTAATACAGATAATACAAAAGAATTTCAACCCGTCAACAAACTAGGATGATTTCATTTCTAAATCAGCTGATTGTTTGGTTGACAGCTTATCTAGTATAATTATTGCTAATTTCTGATCAGGTTGTGTTTCAAACTTTGTGTCTGCATTACCGGCCTTGCGCCGAATTGGCAGTTTAGTTTATCAATATGCATAAGATAAATGCCGACTAATCTGGCAAATTATCGTACATGACATGACAAAATAATGTGACTGTGTTTTATTTTGGCCACATAATGATAAATGGCGAAAATTAAACTGGCCAAAATAAAACACAGGCATTTTGGGGCAAAGTGGCGAAAATATGACGACGCGAAAATATCCCAATTTACGGTATAGTCCTTCTTCTTCAAAGTGGGGGCATTATTATACCAGCCAGAACTAAGTTAATACCACAGTAATAGTGTTATAAATAATTAATTAAAAATTTATTAAATTTTTCTTACCTATATTAATTCTGCCACCATTTAGCCCCCTCATAGCTATCTTGAAACCATCCCCTGGTTGACCAATCATGTTGCTGGCGGGTACTTTACAGTCCTCAAATATCACAGCTCGTGTAGGCTGGGAGTTCCAACCTATCTGAAAGAAATGATAAATGAATATACAATATCCCAGATGCTTTTTTAAGGTCTCTTTGGCAGATCCTTTTCAACCGTTAACTAAGTGTTAAGTCAAATTTAGTTGAAAAATTGTTGATTGGTTGGCTTTAATACCATGCACAAACACACAGAAAGCTTTGAAACCTTAGTTCACTCTGTAATAAAATTATATGTTATTACACTTCATGTATTACTGTATTTACACTATTACACTATTTACTATTTACACTATTTTTGTATTTATTTATTATTTGTGATGTTTGTTTTACTGTTACTAATGAAACAAGCAAATACACCTGCAAACCATAAGGGAAAAATAAAACAATGTTTATGCACCTTCTTTTCTTTTTTCCCAAAGTCCAGTCCTGGAGTTCCTTTCTCAACCAGCAGACAAGAGATCCCTTTGGGCCCCTTTTCTCCAGTCCTGCTCATCACTAGATACACATCTGTATCCCCTCCTCCACTGATAAACATCTGAAATAGTTCACTTCAGATTTGTAACCTGGGCCCAAGATCATCAAACAAAATCAGGAGACCAGTCTTAAATCTCAAGCATCTGATTGGCTGAAATGGTGACTGGTCGCCATTTCAGCTAATCAGATGCTTGAGATTTGAGACTGGTTTCCATGCTCAGTTTTATAACCTTGGGCACTGATAGGCTGAAATGGCGAATAGTGCAGATCCTCATCAGATGGCATGAATGTGCTTTTTGATCTGGATCTTCACTGGTCATACATGCAATAAAATACATACATATGAGATAAAAGTGATAAGAGTATTTCACTGTACAGTGGTCATATTTTGGGCACCCAAATCAATACTTAACATCTTTTACTTTTACTATCTGACTTTTCCTAGTGAGAAAATGTAGTACATGCCTTGGAGCCGTTCAATACATAATGGTCACCATCTTTTCTGGCCGACAACGTCAGATTAGCAGCATCACTACCGTAATCTGTAATGACAAATAAAATACTGATGAATCTCTATCTCTGCCTAAGTTTAATTTTCCACTCACTTTTTTGGTCTGAAAAACAGTTGGAAATTTACACCCTTAGCAAACTCTAACCCTCTACTTAAACCTTTCTGTCATATATACACATTTTTACACATGTGCGACCAGTGTTAATCCTGATCAGACGGCACATCTGTCCCATCTGATCAGGATCTGCACTGGTCGCATTTTGGTCAGAAATAACATAACAAAGCAAAAAAGGAACAGTTTAGATCCTGATCAGATGCCACAGATGTGCCAGCTGATCTAGATCTATCTAAACTGTTCGCCCATGTGATAAAGATGTATCTATGTAGGAAAGGGTTAATTTTCTACCCACCTTTCTGGTCTGAAAAATAGTTGGAAATTTACATACCTAGATAAATTTAACCCTTTAGTAAATATTTAAGGATTGAATCGATAGTTGATGGTTTCCATTTGGGTATGGAAAACAGTTGGGTTGTTTAAAGTGTGTGAAGCCCGAAGGATCTGCTCTGTTTGCTTTTTTATTCATTAGTTGTTTTTTTTAACATTAAAAACCAACATGTCAGATCCGGATCAGATGACATGAATGTCAACACAAGCAATAAAATCACTATATATGGAGTAATGGGCTAAGAGTAAGCTTACACCGCTGTCATTGTAACTCTTTTTAATACTTACTGGGTTCAGTCAGACAATACGATGCTAGCTTTTCCATCGAGCCAAGTTTAGGAATCCACTGACTTTTCTGTACTGTATTGCCAAACTCATCTATCATCCAAGCACACATACTGTAGCACAGATTAAAGGTTTTTAATTATCATAATTTTATTCATACATTTGTATTTCAAAGAGTTAAAATCTGTTTGTCAGTCATCATCATCAACAATCACGGCATTATGAATTTTTAAGTGTGCAGTGTTTGCATGACAAAGTCATAATCAGCAAATTTAGTTGTTCACACTAGAGCGATACAATATATTTTCTGATTATTTTTCAATAGTCTCTCCCTTGCCACTTATTATGATGCATCAAAAGAAAACATCTGAAAATAATGTCAAAGATTCAAACAATGTGCATATACAACTAATACAGTTGTGAAATCTAAAACTTACACAATCTTCTTTGAGAACCAAACTAGATGGGTGTTCAGCTGTCACCCTCAGGTACTATGTCAAAATAAAAATGCAAGTACAAACAGGCATAACACCATCTTGACCTAATGAACTTGGCACTATCACAATGAGTTGTCATGAGCAATATAATTTTAAAGTTTGATGAAGACATATAAAAAAATGGCAGTTATAGTAAACATTAAGGTTACATGTCAAAATCCAAGTACAAAAAATGGGCATAACTACATTAAATGTGACCTGTATCTTTCATTGAAAAAAATTCATGCCTGTAAATATAAATGCATTTAATACCGGTATAAACTTCATACTTGTGAATGCTGATGTAAGCCGTTGTGCTGACACAGCCCTGTGACAGGGCCTCAAAGATGAGCGAGGCATCCACCCTTCCAAGGCCTGTACCACCAAACTCCTCCTTGCAATAGACAGCACCAAATCCCAGACTAGCTGCTTTCCTCATCACATCAACTGGAAATGTTTCCTGAAAGAGAGTAAACTTTTATGTACATGTATGTTTGTTTTTTATCTGTTTACATTTTTGTTGTTGTTTTTTTATGATATTTACATTAAGCAAGAGATGTTTGTGATAAACATGTATGCCCCAAAAGGCAAATTTAATAGTAATCTGCTGTTATTTAACTGGAGGTCACTGTTGCCTTGACCTTTGACCTACTGACCTCAAAATCAAAAAGTATCATCTACTTGTGATGACAAACCTCCCTACCAAATCATGCACTTACTAATGTCATAGGCTACCCTTTCTATCAATTTTTTGTGATCCAATTACTGCTTATGGGACCCATTACATGCAGTCCTGTTTTGGGGGTACCCATTAGTCCTATTAACATGATATCTTAAATGCTTATTTAACATATTTTTCATTCACATTTTAATGACAAATATAAATTCATATGACAGAAATGCTTGCCATTATATATAACAAAATAAATAATCATAATGCTGAAGTTAGAAGAAGCATGTGTTTCTCTTAAGATTCAGAATAGATGTTCTTCAAATTTTGATGACTATCAATACACAGTTCAGATCCAGATCTGACTACACAGTGCTTGTTTTGGTCTATATTGGTTGCAAATGTGTCATGAACTATAACATATCAATTTATTAACTGATTAATGTTCCATCTTATGCTTTGCATATGGAATACAATTTATGATGTCATTTTATTTTATGTTTTCCTTCGAATTATAGTTTTCACAGTGAAACAAAAATAGGTATTTTTGCTGTTTTGAAACCATTTGTATTTTCACTGTTTTCTGCTGAGCTACGAATCGTTACTTGGTACCTCCCATTCTTATTTTTCAGATGTTAGGTAAGAAATTAAAATAAAATGAAAATTATTTGTTTCAGTGAATTATTGATTCAGGCCTGCCAAATCTCCGGATTTTATCCGGGATCTCAGGATTTTAAGTTACTTCTCCGGATCTCCGGAATTATTGTCAAAATCTCCGGTTTTCTATGAAATTGCAAAAAATATAGACTTACTAAACCTAATTAAAAAGTTGTGCAATGAACGTAATAGTTATTCTACTGCCGTCGCACATTTCCCGTTTAAATTACGAGATAACGAGGACATGGTCAGTGACATGCAGTCTCAATGCCTCTGGCAAAACTATACAATAATCACCTGTCATAAACTAAACCATGATCGTCAATGACCATCATCATCATCATCGTCGTTGTCATCATCATCATCATCATCTTCATTTTTGTTCAGTTACAGTCATAGTGAACAGCAGAAACAAGACATTAAAACAACAACATCATCATTATCGTGGTCGTCATCATCATTGACATATTTAGCCAAAATCTCCGGATTTTTAATGAAGAAGTTTTGGCAGGCCTGTTGATTTTATTTCACAACACCAGAAATGGCTATAGAGAACAACCTTGCAAAGTTACCTCCAAGTCCCATTTTGCCATCTGAGGTTGGAGCTCCTTCTTGGCAAAATCTGTAGCAACACTCTGGATTTGTTTTTGTTCTTCTGAGAGCCCCAGTGACGCTAAAATTTCAAACTTGGCCATGATTAAAAATGTTTCTGCTGATTTTTCAAGCTTTCAAGCTTGTCATGTAGGCAAAACAATTTATTTCTGGCATTTAAAAATAACTCCTGAAATTTTTACTGATGTCATTATAATTTTAATAGATGTCTATTTGATGTCTTCTTTTGATAGACCTTAAAAACAATTTGGGCTTGGAATGGAAAATAACATACCTGTGTGAGACATTAAATTTTGTTTCCAGGTTGGATGCATTTGGGCAAACATAAAGAGCTATTTTAACATGTGGCATATAGGTTTTCTGCAGCAATGTCATTGGCTGGAATTGAACATATACTTAAGATATAAGGTAACTCCTTAATGTACAATATACAGTTTGAATGATGATGATGTGTGAAAATATTTTTTTTTTACAAATTTCAAAAACACTGATTTAATATTGTTATAAACAGAAGAATATTGATAATAACAGGAGACAATTGTTGAAAAAAAAGAAGAAACCAAACAAATGTGGATTCCAGAGTTACTGGTGTCACAGGAAAGATTAAGAAAGGATCTATCAAGGGGAATCAACAAATTTTGTTCGGTAGGCCTCAGTTAAGATTTTGTCTTCGAAATTAATGTGCAACTGGGATGATGTATTTTTCCGAAATCTGTTTTTAGTTTGTTATCTTTAGTTTTAGTATTAAAAGAAATATGTTTTTCTTTGAAAACGGGGATATTTTGTGTTCTGGGTGTTTGAAGTTGCATATCGTGATACAGATCGCTCATTTATTAGCTGATCTTGTCCAAACTTGATACTAGAGCTCTGTTTTAAGCCTATATAGCTCTACTGACATACTGGCCAGAAAAGGACCTCTAAACAGGTGTTTGTGATTAGAAACACCGAGAATGATAAATAAAAATTAAAAAGCTGCCACCCCCCATTCTTCTGGAAAAATTTGGATGGGATTCTAGGAATTAATTTTTGATTGCCTAATGTAGAATCTGTGTGCAAATAGTAAAATTTTGGCAGGTTATGTAGTAGTCTATCTATCATTCTATGTTGAAATTTTATTAGCCTTTGATGCTCAACATAATAAATATACAATCCAAAAATAATTTGAATATTATAAGCTTTTCTGAATAAAATAATGCCATTAAATACTTCAATAGAAGTCGAAATAAACACTATATATATAGCCGTGTGGGGCAAGACTGTATATTATTATCCGAAAAATGATTATCCGAATTATTTGTCGCTTTTAAAGGTCATCTGTTATTCACTTCATCAGAACTGTGACGTCGACTACTCACGATCTATGCAGCTTCCTGCCACCCAGCTCTCTCCGATATTTCTTTTGCATTCTTTTAAAATTGTGTGGTTTTTCTTTAAAAACTGTCCGAATTTCGTGAAAGCTTGACAAGCTTTCATTGTTAACTTCAAATTGAAGAGTCCGAAAGGGCGGGAATTTTAAAAACTTAAGGATATTCTCAATGTTACGGTAGAAATCTACAGATACTTTTATATAAACTCTATGTTTTTTGAAAGTTTGTAGAATAAATTTGATTTCAGAAAGTTTAATCTACGTTAATTGTAGGATTTTAATTACATGTAGTCCAGTTCCAGTCTACAACATCACGAGTCCTGAACCCATTAGAATATTCCTGTAAAAATCACTCTATATAAATAATGTCAATGTGTAATTCTCAGAGTCTGATGCAGTAGGCTATTCCCAAAAAGGGGGTTGTTTATGATAGTCTTACAATAATATGTTCGAGATTAAAATAACTCGTGGTTACACGACAGACTGTTTGCTCGAATTCACAAGATATGTTGTTGGCGAAAGGATAATCTTGAAATTTGTAGACGTGCGACCAGTGGAAACCCTAAGTTGACATTAAGAGCGCATTTTCTTTGTTTTTAGCTTTAAAGGTTTCAGTAAATAGTTTATCTTGTCGAAATAGTAGATCTACGCCGGTAATCCAAGTTCCGTTACGTAACGACATGAGTGACGTAATTAGTGATTGTGACGTAAATATTCCGTCGAGTCATTAGCAACGCTATTTTCACATCGAACAAACAAGCTTTATTAAAACCTTTTAAAAAATAAAAAGGACAATGTCGGAAGATAAAGCAAATTGTTTTACATGGATATGCGGAGCGAAGAAGACGACAAATGAAATTGTATGTATGTTTGTAAAAGCTTGTTTACAGAAGTACTTGAATGTAGATCTACCTTATTCTATAAAACAATCTATGCGAAATTCCCCGAGAAATCACCAGACAGAATACCAATTATGTACACGTTATTCAAAAGCTCACAAACATATCTGACAATTAAAAAACAATTCCACAAAATAGGTAAGATAGGTAGAAAAATATGATTAATTTTGTATTGTTATAATGCTTACAAGTAAGTTACATTTATATGTCGACATTGTTGTACTGTCTTGGGTAAAGGAAACCAAGTGATGATGATGATGATGATGATGATGATGATGATGATGATGATGATGATGATTTTTTTTATCATTATTATTATTATTATTATTATTATTATTATTATTATTATTATTATTATTACTATTACCAAAATTTTATATTTTACAATTTACGTAAAATCTTTTAAGTTGGCCGATTTGTAAATGCATTTAAACGGTTTCCGAAAAAAGAGAGAGAGAGAGAGAGAGAGAGAGAGAGAGAGAGAGAGAGAGAGAGAGAGAGAGAGAGAGAGAGAGAGAGAGAGAGAGAGAGAGAACCAAGTTCTAGGGTGCAGCAATCTCACACTTGCCCCAAATGGTTCTCATATGAACAAACATGTACAAGCTGTCTTGGTGAAAATAGTCCAACCCACCCATCAACTAGACAATGTTGCATACAAAAGCACACAAACATACAAAACATAAAAGGTTTATAGCATTTTCAAGCTAAAGGGCAGATGCTCTATGGTCTTACCGAGATAAGAGCACAAGGAGTCAAATCAGACGAACACGATGACAGGGATAAAAGAAACATATCGAGCTTCTAGGTTCTTTTATAAGATTTCCCTATTAACCTTCATAAACTAAACTCTTAAAACTCCGCCGCCGTCGTGCACCAAAGAGGTAGCAGTGTTTTTATGCCAAATATTTGGAGAAATAGGGCCCTATTCCCCCCCCCCCCCCCCAAAAAAAGTATATATTTTCCCCCCAAGTCCGATAAAAAATTCCCCCGTTGCTAGAGTCTGAGTGTTACGGATCATTCAATAGTGACGATGATAAATCTGAATTTTGGATATGTTTAAAGGATACCTCATCGATAGACAATAGAATAATTGATAAATTTGCAGAGACAGAAAAAGACATTGCACTGAAGACTACTGACTTTCTTTGAATTAAAAGATCAATGAATACTAGTTTATGTTGTGCTTGACAGGCTGCAAGTATCTTCCAAATATTCCCCCTTTCCTCTGTTCGCGTCACAATTTCCCCCTCCAAAGGGCTGCGGCCCCCTCCCCCCAAAAGTGAAAAAAAAACACTGGGTAGGCATAACGATAAATTGTAGATGGGTTACCTAATCGTCAGGCATTCAGAGCGCTGTGAAAAAATCAGGTTGCTAACCTTTCGTTTTGAATTTACAGGTGGTTTTTACGAATAACAAGGGACAAATAGTTGACCCCGTTACGCATTTTAATAACAACAACACATCGGCTGATGTGAAATCAATCACCTCTTTGGGACGCAACCAAATTGTACCAGTACAGTTCCAGAACGCACCATTGTTTGAGGGTAATCATAAATGATAAAATACGTTTTCTTAAAAATAATCTATTTGAGTATTTCAATACCCGTTTTAGCTGTTTTATTTTCGCTCAAAACATCTGAATTGTTTGTCAAAGTTATGAAAAAAAAACGGATCATATTTTAAGAGCCGTTGTTTGATTAAGACACATGCAATTTCAAAAGAAAGTATTTCAATTTATAAACTTCAACATAAAGCATGCTTCTAATGAAATATACCGACTATGGTAGGATTCAGACGGAAAGCGGTCAAGGTCATCAATAGGCAGTTGACGACGACATAATCTGACATACATATATGCTCTTATTCCATTTTCACTCTAATTAAATATTACTTTATAAAATTAAATGGTTTATACACTCGTTGCAGACAGTGTAAAAAGATGCCCCACCCATTTATTCACAGCCAGTTCAGCAGCGACGTCCATTGTCAGAAATGAAGAAGACGAGCTTAAGAAATTCGGTAATTTGATGAAATTTCATGTTCTTAAGACCAAATATAATCTAGACAAGTGTATTTCGAAAAAAAAAATAGTTTTCTTTTATTGGATTTGGTTCGTAATTTACAAGTAAAAATGGGCTCTTATTGTTTCCAGAACACGTTATATTTTGTCTTATTGTATAACAGAAGATGTCATAAGTCACGTAAATTTTACATAACTCATAGCAAAACCATGAATTGTGTATCAGACTGATTTTAAAAAAAAAACAACTTATGTTTGTTTTTCTCCATATTTAAGTGCAGTGCTATGTAGCTGGTATACTGAAAAATTCTGTTGAAATCGTCAACTCCGAAAGACCACAGAGTGTAGACGAAGTCTTTACTAAATCCAGCTTAATCAGCAGTAAGTGTTTTGTTACACGAATCGTTTTAGTCCTTATATTGTCTCTGCTTCATCCAGCTTAATCAGCAGTAAGTGTTTTGTTACACGAATCGTTGTAGTCCTCATGTTGTCTCTGCTTCATCCAGCCTAATCAGCAGTAAGTGTTTTGTTACACGAATAGTTGTGGTCAATATGTTGATTTTATCACTTAGTAATTGTTCATTACTGTCGCCCTTTTGAGAATTCTTTCACCGAAAAAATACATTGGCTTGAAATACAGACTTAAACCCCTAGATAATGTTTTTTGAACAACCTACCCCATTTGTTACTTTACTGTGTTTTTTATCTTTCAGATTTAGCAGGAGAAGTTGTTACTGCCAGTCACACCAAAATTGCAAAGGAGAGAATGGGTAGGTTAACTTGCAATTGTTAATTCTCCCCTTTATATCACTTTAAAACATTAAATGTAAGGTTAGTGCAGATAATACTGATTTTTATTGGCTTTACATGGACTAGTAATACTACAATCATTCGGTTGTTAAGATTTTCAAGTGAGATAATGTTCTTTAACAATGGTATATTAATCATATAATCAGATTGACACATGGGCACATGCTGTCATAATCTGTAACCCAACGCGTTTAATATGCACTCAGAATTTGCTGTTTCAAATTAGTTTTTATTATTAATAATTTGTGTATTTGTTGTATCAATGAAATAAATAAATTCTACGTCCCTTTTTTACCTTTCAGGGTGAATGGACAGATGCACTATTGTTCTTGTTTTTATTAAAATATTTCTTTGAGCTTAATAAATTGTTAAACTTCTCAAAAACTATTTTCAATAAAAAGAACATTTTAAAATTGTTAGTTCTGAATTCTGTGTGTTGCTATTTATGTGCCCGTTAAATGAAAGAAAAGCTTATCCCAATAAGCCAACACAATTATTGGTTGCTGTTTAACTGCCCGTTAAGGCAACGTAAAGCGTATCGTTAATTCGCCTACAAAAGGATTGGTTGCTATTAAACTGTCCGTTAAATCAGGGTGGGGAATCACGTGACAAAAACATGGCCCCCAGCCAAACAAAATCTCCCTCTTTGAGGTAAGTTTTTCATTGTTTCACGCTTATTACTGGACCTTTTTAATGAAATAAACAAAATATTTCACCGTACATGAACACAAATCTCACAGCGTATTCCAAATTTTACAAGCTTTTGTAGATTATGCGGTATTTCGTGTACAGTGTTTTGCAACTTTGCAACTCTCGGGGATAGGGTACACTTGGGTCTTGTTGAAATCGTTCTTCTAGCCAGTTTTCGCAAGTGAAATGATTGTAAAATAAAAAACTATCCCGACAGAATGTAACTGGTGCAAAAATATTCAGTTTCTGTATGAAATTGATGTAGAAATCACAAAAATGGAAAAAGATAGGAAACACTAGCCGCGACGTTGAGATAGGGAACACTAATTCTTGCTGTTTTGAGAAGCAAACTGTTTGCCAGTCCGAGCGATCTGTTTGAGAATCCAAGCGATTCCTTTTATTTTTTTTTTACAAATTAAAAATGAAAAGTTTGTTTTCTTTGTTTAAATCCCCACGATCAGCTACGAAGTAATAAGAAAGAAGTATTATTAAACACAACAGAGTCTTGCTTAGCTAGAAATGTAAAATTTTATTCCATTTGCTAGTCAGTGCTTGTTGTTCAAACACACAACCTTTATACCATATTATTAGAAACCAGATGCGTTACTGCCACGGCCACGAAAACGTTTGATACAAGGCTGTCTGTTTTGCTTTAAGAAAATACGTGTGAAAACAGCCGTTTATGCCCATGCCCAGCATGCTGTAGATTACGCATACGATGCTGGCGGAAGAACTTCACATATTAGGCTATAGACTACTAATTCAATTTCCATAGACTTCCATTATAACCTTTCATCAATTTCTGAATTTACTATTGGGGGTCAATGGTGAAATGGCGGCTAGCATTATTATGTTGAAGGTTTGGACAGCCAATAGGGAATTAAAAAGCACTGTGAATACCAAAATCCTCAATTGAGAATACATAGCCTTCCCACAGAGTAAAAATATGGGAGCTAGCATAGGTTTACATGCATTTTAATCAATTTCAAACGGGACACCACAAAGACGGAAAATCAGAACCTGGGGGTTACACCGCTTTCGTGGTTTAGCCAGGTTTTAGTGTGATCAACCTTATTTTCTCGTGTGAACAAGTACAAGTTGTCTTAATAAATTAACTCCACCAATATATCAGCTCGACAATGGTAAATTCGAAAGCACACTAAATATTAGAAGGTAAAAGTGTTTCCAATTATGACCCCTCGAGACTAGAGCAACTGGGAGACGCTGTGCATTCTGAAATACGCACAGTACACCCAACGTTTCGATCGCTATAAGTTAACACATATATTGTTGTGGGAGTCTTTTGAAGATCCCCCCCCCCACGAGGTTTCCATAGCAATAATTATTATATACACATAGAAGTTTAAGGCTCCAGTTATACTGAATCTTTCAGCACTGGTGGGGATCTTTCAGCACTGGTGGGGATCTTTCAGCACTGGTGGGGATCTTTCAGCACTGGTGGGGATCTTTCAGCACTGGTGGGGCCAAGTGATGAACAGTTAACATAATGTTGACTACGAGACAGAAGCAGAAATATTCAGGTCTCAGTAACTGTCACTAACGGTTGTTCTTTACAGTAAAAAAAGGCATTTGGTTTGTTCATTAAAAACAAACAAAATCACTATGAATTGTAACTGAGCATTTACTTTGAGATTGTTAATAGTTGTACCATTAAAAGTTGTTACAAACCAAAGAAAATCAAAGTACTGAAAGTACAGAAAACCAGCGAAGCGATTTTGCTTCTTGAGAATAACCAGTGCCATGATTCTCATACATATAGCCATTTACGAAAAAGCAAAAGAACTTGTTTCACTCGCAAAGACCTTCATCTTGTCTATATGATAGTGGAAATAAGGGTTTCCATGTATTATCTGGATGAAGGCTTCTGTTAACCCTTTACTCCATAGATATATCTTCATAGCTTGTGCGAACAGTTTAGATCCATAACAGCTGGCAAATCTTTGCGATCTGATTTGGATTTAAAGTGTTCGCTTTTAGAATCATTAATTTTTTCTGACCAGTAATCACATATTTTAGATCCAGATCAGATGGCACTATTGTGCCAGCTGACTGAGGCCTGAACTGGTCACCTATGTGATGAAAGGCGTATTTATTGAGTAAAGGGTTTACAGCAAGAAATTATAATAGTGAAATATGTGTACTGACATCCCAAAGACTGAATGAACACGAAAAATGATATAAAAAGTGAGACCCGATAGATGGGAATGATGATGCATTTATTTGAAATAAGAAGTATATAATTGTTTCCTTCATTGTGAATAACATGTAAAGGAAATCATAGAATTGAGAATCCTACATATTAAGATAAAACAACCGAGAGTCATAACATTGCCGAAAGCATTGGAATTTAATGCTAACACACATGTAAAATTGAAGACAATTTCAGAGGAAAATAAATTACTATAGCTTATACCATAAATTTCCACTGTATTAAGTTGTATTTAAGGAATAAATTTCGTGTTTGATAAGTTCATCGAGTCTTGAATGTCATTAGGGCTGGTTAAAGTGTGTGGAGTCCACGCGTGCTTTAACCAGCCCTAATGACGTTCAAGACTCGATGAACTTATCAAACACGAAATTTATTCCTTATATTTATATCTACACCTCATTTTATCATTTTGTTTCTAAATTTAATATAAAATATAATACTTTTTACTAATTTCGAAATGTTGTTTAAAACATTTCTTCAGGGTTGTTATATAGACCCTGATTTCTTACCCCGGGTTTGGTATTTGGACTGGTCCGCCTATTTACTCAAATAAAAAAATCATACTACGACCAAAAATAGTTCCATGTTTATTGAACACATTCATCCGTTTTTTCAAACATTTATATACAGAAAAACCTAATATTTCACAAAAACATCAAATTTGTATCACAACAAGTACTATCTATGCGAGTAAATGATAGTCTAAGTAAAAACCGTTATTTTGGCGGGATGTTAGAAAAAGACTAATGCGTTAAATTTTCAACCAATGATAATTCTAGAAAATGGAACGGTACGAGTTTACATCCGACCCTCACTGAATCGGATTTTTGGCGGCCATTTTCTTTCTCGCTTAAAACATAAAAACGGGGGTTCGGGGGCGGTAGCCCCAGATATAACATAAAACAGGAACACGAAACGAAAGAAACAACTGGATTTGATGTCATATAAGTAAACTTGTTTACTTCCGGTTTGAGGGGTATAAAAGCAACTAAAAATAAAAGTAATCTAAAAATAGCAACATTCCAGGAAGAGCTATCTAAAATTAGCAGCAATTATAAAAATAGCGGGGATTTTATGACGTCACCAGGGCATTCCTTTACATCCAACCCTAGTTGTACTCATTGCGCGGTGATAAGGCTAACGGTATTCATTGAAATAGATGAAAAGGGAACTTTGAAAGCCACCGAACACGACAAATATGAAAGTACTGCAGGCTCGGTTTGATTGAGCCTGTTCATGGGCAGTAATGGAAATGCTTATTACTGCCCACGCCGCCTAGCCCCGGGTTGAGCGCAACTCAGTAATTACACCATTAAATAGTACAATTTCGATCCACTTCACTCGTGCCGTAAAGGATATTGAAGCAGTGGAAATAAAGGTGTAAATATAATATTATAATAACGGACTCGATGGTTTTGTCATGTAGCATATTATTAGAAAAAGGTGCCAGATTTAAGACATTCGTAAACATATCATTGAGTTTTGGTTGTTAAGGACATGGGATAAATGTCCATTAGCTGACAATCCGTTCATATATAACATCAGTTTCAGCAGACAGATGTGTCGTTTATAATTTTAGGCTTCATCATGGTTTGTCCTCTTTATTCACACGTACGTTTACTTAAGGAATAAATTTCGTGTTTGATAAGTTCATCGAGTCTTGAATGTCATTAGGGCTGGTTAAAGTGTGTGGAGTCCGAAGGACTCCACGCGTGCTTTAACCAGCCCTAATGACGTTCAAGACTCGATGAACTTATCAAACACGAAATTTATTCCTTATATTTACACCTCATTTTATCATTTTGTTTCTAAATTTAATATAAAATATATACTTTTTACTAATTTCGAAATGTTGTTTAAAACATTTCTTACCCCGGGTTTGGCATTTGGACTGGTCCGCCTATTTACTCAAATAAAAAAATCAAACTTGTTTACTTCCGGTTTGAGGGGTATAAAAGCAACTAAAAATAAAAGTAATCTAAAAATAGCAACATTCCAGGAAGAGCTATCTAAAATTAGCAACAATTATAAAAATAGCGGGGATTCCATGACGTCAACAGGGCATTCCTTTACATCCGACCCTAGTTGTACTCATTGCGCGGTGATAAGGCTAACGGTATTCATTGAAGATTGAAGTTCACTCGTCCCGTAAAGGATATTGAAGCAGTGGAAATAAAGGTGTAAATATTGTTATTTGGCTTTCTTCAAAACGCGGGAAATTGTGACGTCACTGACATTTGCATATTCATTGTGTTACTGCGCCTATAATTTCATGTACTCCGAACAAAAATAATAGTCATCTCTAGCTTAATTGAAAACGTAAACCTAGTAAACATCTTCACCTTTGGAAAAATGTAAATTATCCATTATTCCTGAAACAAATCATAGCCCGTTCCTTGGACCACTGATGGCCTTATCGTCGACGTGTCTCCTGCCACATACGTGATAGCCGGACACGTACCACGCTTGCTCGTATCATGTTTCGAATACATAGATCTGTAAATCTTACATGTCCCTATTTCTGTACGAATAATATCCGGTATACTAGTTTTAATATGTAAAATTTTACACATCTAAATACTTTACTGGTTACTGTTCACGCTTATATGTGGAAATCCATATATAAAAATATTCAGCAATGGTGATTGCTTTATGTTCAGTGATTTACAAAAAATCATGAACGCCTATCATCAAATGATAAACAAATGTTTGCAATATGTCTTAAAAATTTCAAGTGAATGCATTTGCGCATTTATTTCATAAAGTGGACAATTGAAGAAAAATATGCTAAGTTGGAAATTTATCATTATCGTTATTGTTAATGATAAAATTAAAAAAAACGTGAAACAAACAGTTTAGCAGCGGAACAAACGTCCAATATTGAAATGGTTTTAAAATGACAAAATAAAGAAACTGTTTTCACTGTTATTTTGAGCTTCGAATTAGCAGAGAAAGATATATTAAATATTTCGGAATTAATATTAATCTATTGTAATATCCTAACATCGGGAATACCGTTTATATCTCTACCTAAAGGTAACACCTCTGTGGCTCGCTAAAGAATCCCTGGCGGCTACAACCCCTAGATAAAATTGGGTTTCTGTTGTCGATTGTGTTCTAAATTAGGGACAGCACAGTGAAGCAGTCAAGCAGTCAAGTATTCTTTTAGCGATACAAACGTGGCACGACCAACTTTAACACGTAACAGGAAACTTGGACTACTTTGCTTGCTCTGATTACTCTGAAATGCGTAAATCGCCGGTTGCCAGTGCCTCGTTTTGGTTTGATACCGATTTCAGAATTGTGATTAGTAAAACCAGATTCGCTGGTTAAAAATTAAAAACACTTTGGCATGTCTTTACCCATAACCGTTTGTAAGGAAACATGGTGAAACAAAATAACCTATTTTCCAATAATAATTAATGTTATTAAAATTTTCATGTTATACATGATAAAAAATTCATCTTTCGCAGAAATATTGGTATGTAATAAATCATTTCGGGAATAACAGGAAAAATATCAGTTCTGTCTGTACAACTTTTTCACGTGATACAAAGATATTTTTGGATATTCAAGTGAAAAATATCTCTCTGTGCATAATAATAAGATGTTATGATGCGTAAAAAATATCGCGATCTAAATTAACAGGGGGGGGGGGGGGGGGGGGGGACCCTATGCGTTTCCATACATAGAGTCAGGGGACGTAAATTTGATAAAATAGTCCACGTAGCGTAACCACCGTGAAAACCCTGCATAATTATCATCTTGACCATCAAGTAGAGTGTTAATGCTGAGCATCAAGTCGCCAGAAAAGATTTCATTTGAAGCGGAAAATGCGAAAATATGCTTTTAACAATGTTTTTATATAAAAGAGTATCTGCGAAAATTCGCTCAGTACGCAAAAGTGTAGCCAGGCACCAGCTAGATGGTTTAATAAAGAAAACACTGAAACTTATTATCTTCTTTTTTATTCATTTCATTTTCCCCTTTTTACTGTTATACAGAACCATCTATGTTCTGGGAGATAAGGGAAGTTAAATGCATATCAGTAAGGTACCTGCAGGAGTTGCTTTTCTTGGAGCTATTGATGATTATTGTATTTATAAGTGACATAGACTATTTGACAGAACATAGGGACGGGAGCCAGTCTAGCAAAAGTACTAATTTTCAATACTTTAACGCCATTAAGCCGCAGCCCTCACAACCCCATCATCGATATTGAATTCCAACAGCTCATAATCGGCAGTATTTGGCAGTATTTCAGAGCCTTAGGTGTGATATGTGGTATGAGATAATTGTCCCCATTCAAGTCACTGACAAATACAACATTTCCTTTTTTCGTGGGTGATAGTTTTGGAATAATACCTTGTGAATAGCTAAATATATCTAGGTACAAAATGTTGTTGACACATGCCTGTTTGCTCGAAAACGCAGGTTTGATGATATTGAAATTTGCCAGGCCTGCGACTTGAGAAGAGCCCTAACAGTTTTACGTCAAAAGCGCAGTCATATGTTTCTTACTTTAATTTTTTAATAAATAGTCGGCGAATTCAGTAAAAACAAAAAAGGTATCGCAAGATAAAATGATGACGTCGAATCCGGTTTACGCCGATTATTCCGTAACGACGCGAGTGACGTTACTAGTGACTGTGACGTAAATACTGATGCCGAGTCATTAGCAACGCTGTTTCACACAGATACAAGCTTTATTGAAGCCTTTTAAAAAATAAAAAGGAAAATGTCGGAGGATAAAGCAAATTGTTTTAAATGGATACGTGGATTGAGGAAGACGACAAATGAAATGGTATGTACATTTTATAAAGAAATATATTCTGTATTTTGATATATACACAGTTTATCTATCAGTTTTCAGAATATTGACAAAAATTAGAAAGAATTCGTAACCACATTGATAAAGATATATATTATAATAAGGTTTGTTTACGGATCTGAGGCACACAAAAACCATAAAGATAATTATTTGATGTTGGGTGTGCACGATATTTCAATTTTAGACTGCCAGGAAACTTGTCTTTGAAACTTTATAAGAATATGAAGGCTGTCGCCATGTGTTGATTTTCATATAAAAAGCTTGTTTATAGAAGCACAATAGAAATACGATGATTTTGTAACTGAACCCATACAACAAACCATGCAAAATTTTCCGACAAATCGTTAAAGATGATATAAGGGTCGAAAAAGATAGAAAACGTTATTCAAACACTCAGATAAAATACCACAACATAGATAACATATTAAATGTAACAAAAATTATGTTCAATAGTGTGGCCGATTCTTAACTGCATTGAGGCGAAAGGGACGAAAAGTTGACCCCGTTCAGCATTTTAATAATAACCACACCCCGGATGTGGCGAAATCAAACACCTCGTTGGGACGCAACCAATCTGTAGCAGTACAGTTCCAGAACCCACTACTGTTTGAGAGTAAGTAACCTTAAATAATTATAAATATATCCGCCTGCTGAATTATTTTGCAAATTTATAATAAAAAGTAATATTTTTACTTGAACTTGTTTCAATAATACACATGTATAACCAACAGAAGACTATTTAAAAAAAACAACAACAAAAATTGTGCTTCTATTAGACGGACTAATATGAAATTCGTAGCTTATCAGTGTGCCATCAACGCATACCAACATTCCTTCTTCCCTCGTGTCGTCATCCCTTGGAACAGGCTACCAGAATCGACCTTGATGCAAACTACTCTTGATAGCTTCAAGGCAGTCCTACAGCCGACTTTTGCAATATAATGGGCATGGACTTTATTTTGTATAGTGTACAAACATGTTAATTTTTTAACGCACTTCACGTTTTGTGGATGTCCGGCCACACACGACACAAGTGTACAGTCACACCACCCCTGCACCTTCACGAGATGTCCATGATGGGATGTTGTGGAGTATCATCATTGAAGTTGAACAACATTAATATGAAGCATGACTTTCATTTGCTGCGCAACCTTTTTCAGCTGCTTATTTTACATGCTTACCTCCAATGTCCTTCGCAGAGTTGTTGTTCCCTTCGTTCACTTTACATCTTTGCGAAAGGCTCAATGTCAAGATTTTTGACATAAATCGTCAGCCTTATTTTATACAGTCATAAATATGAATATGAAAGCTTGTAGTTTAACAAATGACAGATATCTTCACTATCCTTTATTCAAACCAAAGAATCCTAAGCATTTTTTTTTAATAATCGGTGAATTATTTTGTTGTGTTAAAGTAAAATTAATTGAAAGTAGTCCCAGCCTGTAATAGAGGTGTATGTAATGAGCCGATAGTGTAAGAGAGTGGCTTACCTCCAGTTTTCGGCGGAGGAAGAAGTCATACGCCCTTTCAGGACATAAAATCTCAAACATCATGTTTTCATACCGTAAAATACTTCCGATAAAATAATAAGCCTATAGTGGGACTCAGACTGAAAAGATTAACGGCCTGAATAGGCAGTTAACAACATAAACAGTCAAACAACAGAGGTCCCTAGTATAATTAAATTAGTTTATACAATATTTCAGACAATGTTAAAAGATGCCCCGCCCATTTATTCACAGCCAGTTCAGCGACTGCAATTTTCAGAAATGAAGAGGACGAGCTTCAGAAATTCGGTAATTAGAAAACTTTTCATTCTCTCAAAGCCAAATATATAATAATGTAAAAATATGTATTTCGAAACAAAAATTATATTACTTAACTTTATTGGACCAGGTTTTCTTTTTTCAACTATAAAGCGCATTTTTGTTTTCAGAAATTGTTAGAAATTTTTTGCCTCATTCCGACATAAGATAAAAAGTTCTTTTGTGTTATTTCAGTGCAGTGCTATGTATCTGGTATATTAAAGAATTCTATTGAAATTGTCAAGTCCGAAAGACCACAGAGTGTAGGCGATGTCTCTGCATCGTCCAGCTTAATCAGCAGTAAGTGTTTTGTTACTCGAAACGTTGTGGTCCTAATGTTGTTGTTTTCTTTATGTTACTTGAATCGTTATGGTCCTAATGTTTTTTTTGTTACATGAATTGTTGTGGTCCTAATGTTGTTGTTTTTTTTACACGAATCGTTGTGGTCCTAATGTTGTTTTTTTTTGTTACACGAATCGTTGTGGTCCTAATGTTTTTATGTTACATGAATCGTTGTGGTTCTAATGCTGTTTTTATGTTACACGAATCGTTGTGGTCCTAATGTTGTTGTTTTTATTTGTTACACGAATCGTTACGGTTCTAATGTTGGTTTAACGCTTTGTAACAATCTCATTTGCAGAGCTGTCGATCATTACACTCACTTTACATTACTGAATGTAATGAGCCGATAGTGTAAGAGTGACTTAGTAACTGTTCATTATTGTCGCCATTGCGAAATGTTAATCATATTTATGCCAGAAAAATTAAATTAGTTTGACCCGCAGATAATTTCGAACAGCCGCTGCCACTGTAGTTGTTACTTGACTTGATATTACTTTCAGATTTGGCAGGAGAACTTGTAGATTCCAGCTTGACCAAAATTGCAAAGGAGAGAATGGGTAGGTTAGGTTGCAAGTATATCAGCTCTACTAAGTTAACATTAAAACTAAAGATAATGCAGACAATATAACAGACACCTGTTAAAGGGTCCTTTGATGGCCTTTTATGTCTGTACAGGCCTTTATACAGGCTTACAATCTCTATATCCAAATTTATACATGAACGGGTATTCTTTAAAAAAGGGGGATATTTTGTGTTCTACATGATTGTAGTTGTATCTCGTGCTATAGATCGTCCGTTTATTTCCTGAAATTGCCCGCTTTTGGATCTAGAGATATGTAAGCCTATATAAAGGCCTGTATAGCTCTACTGACATATGGGGCCAGAAAGGACCCCTACATGTAACAGTTGTTTGTGGACAATATTTAATAACAAGGCTTATTTTGTTTTACGTAGAAGCATTGTCATAATCACACACTTATAAAGATTTTCAAGTGAATTAATTTTCTATTTTCTGTGGTCTTTTAATTTTAGTCTGATTAACACACACGAACGTAACTATCTGTAATCCATCGCATTGCTTCGGCCTTCTTTAATATTCACATCAGAATTTCCTTTTTTTAAATAAATTTGTAAATTGCATGTTTGTGTATTTTTTATTAATAAGTAATACATATTTTACTATTTTTCTTTCAGTTTGAATGGACGGATACAATGCTGATTTTGATTTCTGCTGATATTTGTTTGAGATAATAAAAATTGTTTAACTTCATATAACGAATTTTCAATAAAAACAAACATTTAATACTGAATTGTGTTGGTTGCCATTGAGGTGCCCGTAAACGAAAAGTTACGCTTACCCGTAATACCAGTGCCGGGTGAAAAATGCTCAGGAATGGGGTTCCCTTGGGGAAGTCTTCGGGTTGTTACATGATAAATTCCAATTTTTTTGTCCAAAATAAATAGATCTTAAGAATCCACGAAATTCTGTTAACACCCAAACACAAAACTAGCAACACAAAATTACTGTATATAGTGAATTCTGCATTTTTATGTCATATTTTTACGCGACCAGGAAATAACAAGGTCCAACACAATTTTACAAATTTGTATTATTTTTTAAATTTTTCATAATAAAAAGTTCTTTTAAGGAACTTCACATATTGTTGTCAGTAATACACTACTCATATGGTCATATGGATTGGTGTTTTATGTTGCTTTCTTTTTGTGTTTAGATGTAATTAGAATTTCAGATAATATTTAGATCTTGCTTTTTTTCTTCACTCTTCACGTAAATAAAGATTCATTTATTTTAATACCATTTATTTTTGCAAAGTTTAATTGAACTGCATTTTGCCGTTAGAGAGATTTTTCTCTTTTTTTTTCTTATTTTTATTGACGAACGTGCAATGACGAAAGGAGATTCTACCTGTGTCTGTCTCAACCCTGGCACACAGTTGAATGCGCAGTTATGTTTTTGTCAATATTATAAGTTTGACTTCAGCTTATTTAAAAAAAATCTCGTTGTTTTGATGATTCCGTGAAATAAATAAAAACATATCCACACAGATAGCAATACATGACGAAAATCGGTCTGATTTAATATGGCGAATATTTACAATTGAATTAAATACATTGTCAAACGTAATGAGAAACCGATCTTTGTATTATAATCATGTAACTCATGTGACACAGGTTTACTAATTTTTGTGGTCCTTTAGATGACGGTTTGTAATATTTCGTTTAATTTCCCGAAAGAATAATGGGTTATTTGTTGAAATATAAAACATGTATTGATTTCAGATCGTTTGCTTACCTTTTATAATACGTTGTTTGTGGACAGTTTCTTTCATATCCTTTGTAATATTTGTAATATTAATTACCAGAGGTTATTTGCAGTTGGGTAGCTGAACATTTAACCATGATTTATAAGCAGATACGCTAACATAGTCTGTAGCCACAAGTATTACCTCTGGTTTCAGAGGGGGTCCAGCGGGGGTTGAGCTTTGTTGATCGAAACCCTTTTAAGGCTAGAAATATTTAAGTTTTATACGAATTTTAACCAGAAAGTTGGAAATTATCATGTAACTATAACCATTCACTCCATATATAAATATTCAACATGTTTTATCGCATGAGCGAACAGTGTAGATCCAGATCAGCCGATGCATTTGTGGCAGCTGATCTGGATCAATATTGTTCGCTACTTTGTCAGAAATAACCTAATGAATTAAAAAAAAACAACAGTGTAGATCCCGATCAACCGGCACATTTGTGCCGTCTGGTCAGGATCTGCACTGTTCTCACATGAGTTACAGCCATATCCGATAAAGGTAACATCACAATAAATTAAACGCACTCAATTTGTATTTTCTTAATTAGACAGCATACTCAGTAGCAAATTTAATCAAAAGACGCATCGCTTACAAAATAAAACAACTAAACTAGTGTAGAGTTTAACGTAATTGCTTGTATGATAGAAGTAGCAGCATGTTGTAAGGCAATAAAAGTGAATAAACAATTGTTAAGTATAAGTAAGAGTTATTATCTACGTAATTCGTGACTTCAAAGATACAGCTACGTATAGTACGCTATCGATAATGAGATAGTCACGTGACATACAAGCTAGTTTAAATAAAAAGTATAAACGGAAAGTTTTACAAAGTTCTTTTGACAAGTACTGATCATTTGAAAAATATTAAATTTGCGGGTATAAGCCATACACTAATTCTCGATTATTTAAATATAGTATCACGTGACTTTCAACTTATCCAACACGATTTTTTTTTCTTGAAAAAAACAACAACATTTGTTAAAGTTTCAACGTGTTGAAATATCAGTAATATAACTTTATCTAGCTTTCGCTGAATTCTTAGAGATTGCAATAGTTTCTGTTTTTCACAATGTAAAGGATTTTACGTGCGCGCCGTTTGCATGATAAGGGCGCAGGGTACAGTTTCCGAGGCGGCTTTCGGAGTCTGGGACTGCGCGCGAACTCTTGTTTACTGAAAATACAAAATTTGTACTGCTAAAATTGTGTTGTTGTATTTTCTGTGTTGGAGGGGGGTGGTATCATGTAAACAACAAGCAACTGGTCTACAGTAATTATCCTTCAGGATTTAATAAGACCTATAAGCTCACCCCTACCCCTGTTTTTCCAGTGCAAATTTGGCTAAAATCCTACATATCTGAAAGCCTGCAAAATATTTCCTGCAGGAACTTTTGAAATAAAACCCCTTTCCTGTTAATATTTAATATGTGCCCAATTCCGCAAGCAGATGGAAGGTGTCTCCCATCCAGCTTGATTTTTCAGCATTTGTCATTAAAATACCTCACCGTCAAATTATTCTCAGATGCAGCCGAGCAGACTGTGTTTTCATCCGGTTACTATTCAACTCAGAACATACAAAGCTACCATCCATGCATTTTAGCCACCATGATCAGATTTCTTACTGCACAAACTATACATAATTTAAAAAGAATCTCACATTTTAAATTTAAGCAATTATTTTAATGCACTTAATTCACGGGTACCCCAAATATTTAAAAAATCGACCGGGACCAAAGTGCGAAACTGTACCCTGCCTACTAAGGTCGCAGTCTACATATTCGACCAACATATTGTAACTAGAGACCGATACAAGTTGATTCACAAGTATTCTTTTACCAAATCTCCGCCTTGTCAACGGATAACGACGTTTACAACAAAACAATCTGAAAAATGTATAGAGGTCAGCGTACACTATTGCGTTTCCCTATATGTTCTATATAGAGTCTTGGGAGTCTCCTTGATTTGTTTATTCGTAGACAATATCAGGCATGGTCTTCTGATGAAGTTTGAATATAAATCTACATAAAAACATAGATGAAATACCACCATGACCGTAGGTTTCTACCTCAAATTTCACTTTGAAGACTGCCACCCTTGCCTATTGACTAAATTTACTTGTGGCTAACCTGTTTATAGGCATTATTTTAAAAGTAATTTTTTTCTCATCCAAAATGTTTTGGATAATGATTTTTGGTTCCAACAGCTGCAGAAATACACAATTTCTATTTTTTAGAATGAGTTTTATTTTTTCTTTAGCTATATTGGCCAATCAGCTAATGTTTCTATAGAGTCTTACGGGTTTCCCCTAACTTTTTTTTTAACCAATCAGGAAGCACCTTTTATTTAGTGTACGCTGATCTTAGACATGCGAACGGCGCGCACGTAAAATTCGTAACGTTGTGAAATCGGAAAGTAGCGCAATCGTCATGAAAGCATTTTAATGAACGGTTAAACATTATTAACCGCCCATTGACCAATATGTATTCAAGCCTACAGCAAAGACTATTCGCCGCTCGCGGATAACAGTGTTCCAGATATTCTTCTCCGTAATTCGATAACCGTGTATTCAAACCAGCAGCAGTACCCTTATCGCCCCTGGAGCATATTGTATTTACACCGCACCTGGAACATATTGCATTCGCACCGCCCATGGAACATATTGTATTTCCACCTCACCGGGAACACACTGTATTCCCACCTCACCTGGAACATAAAGAATTCACACCGCACCTGGAACATTTTGTATTCACACCGCCCCTGGAACATATTTTATTCACACAGCCAATGGAACAAATTTTATTCACACCGCCCTTGGAACAAATTGTGTTCGCACCGCCCTGGAACATATTGTATTGACTCCACCCCTGGAACATTTAGTATTTACACCGCCCCGGAACAAATTGTATTTGCACCGCCCCTGTAACATACGGTATTCACACCGCCATAGAACATAATTGTATTCAGGCCTACAGCAAATTGTGCAGTCATTGCGTACGACGTAAACGCGAGTTTAACACAAACTGGACATGGATACTTGACAGATTACAGACACAACGGATACCAACAACTATATGACAACAGATATAGGAAACTGATTTAATAGTGGCAATTATGTTGTTGATGTTGTTATATCAAATATTTGGAGGACTACGATTCAGTATATGCGTATATAATAGACTTTCAGCAAAAACGATATAAAATGATATAGAAGCATGATTTTGCAAACCAATAAAATGGAGGTATGAAATTTAATTTGTTGAAAAGTCAATCATTTTAATAATTTAAAACCATAACCGTTATT
Organism: Corbicula japonica; assembly: GCA_038501625.1. NCBI lineage: Eukaryota > Metazoa > Mollusca > Bivalvia > Venerida > Cyrenidae > Corbicula > Corbicula japonica. The sequence continues at coordinate 314,986 of JAZAYU010000041.1, forward strand.
TTGTCTGCCTGTAGTCAAGGTTTTGCTTCATTACATGTCAGAGTGTTAACAAATATTTTGGAAAATGATGAACTTTTTTGTGTTAAAGCTTCCTATTTACAGTTTAGGGTGGAATAATTCAATGTGGATAATATAAATTGTAATTTTATATAATGTATATAAATCACTGAAAATTTCGCCGATAATTTGGAATAACCAGTGATGTTTTTATGATCCATTGCAAGTGATTTTACTGCGTTGGTAACGTTATATAACAATTCTGGCTTTACATATATTCACTCGCACGTTGAATATTACATTATTATATACATGTATTAATATTACATCAAATACAGTCAAACCTGTATAAAGCATTGAGTAACAAAACGCGGCTTCTTACAGGTGGCTGTTTAAGACAGGTAAAAAAGAGTGGTTGCTGAATGCAGGTGGCTGTTTAAGACAGGTAAAATAGAGTGGTTGCTGAATGCAGGTGGCTGTTTAAGACAGGTAAAATAGAGTGGTTGCTGAATGCAGGTGGCTGTTTAAGACAGGTAAAATAGAGTGGTTGCTGAATGCAGGTGGCTGTTTAAGACAGGTAAAATAGAGTGGTTGCTGAATGCAGGTGGCTGTTTAAGACAGGTAAAATAGAGTGGTTGCTGAATGCAGGTGGCTGTTTAAGACAGGTAAAATAGAGTGGTTGCTGAATGCAGGTGGCTGTTTAAGACAGGTAAAATAGAGTGGTTGCTGAATGCAGGTGGCTGTTTAAGACAGGTAAAATAGAGTGGTTGCTGAATGCAGGTGGCTGTTTAAGACAGGTAAAATAGAGTGGTTGCTGAATGCAGGTGGCTGTTTAAGACAGGTAAAATAGAGTGGTTGCTGAATGCAGGTGGCTGTTTAAGAGAGGTAAAATAGAGTGGTTGCTGAATGCAGGTGGCTTATAAAGCAGGTTCAACTGTATACATTGTTTACCTGTCTTCTACAGTTTTCTATTATCAATTTTGACATTTGAAAAAAAACAAACTTTATATTTTCCTCCTGATAAGTTCACAGGGCTGCTTTACTTTCATTTACAGCGTTGCAATTTTTCTTGAACATTTCGTTATACTCTAATGTTGATATGTGAACAATTGAATTATTGATATAGATGTATAATACTTCGAATACGGAAATCAACACTCGGATATATTTAAGAAATTGATAAATACATTAACATGCGTGTTTATCTGTGTTTTTAACTTTTAATATCTTACACATGACATAAATTGGTTTTTATTTCTAAAACGCACATTGTTAAATCTACTATGTCATAATAAGGCATGATAATTGCTTTTTTGACAGGTATTAAATTTCAAAACGCAATATTTTAACGTGCGTGTAATCATTAGGCATTTTACAAATTTTGGTCTCCAACGAATTTCTTGTATAATTGTTTCAAAATTTGCAGCATTCAAATCGACAATTGCTGTTTTTAAAATGTTGACATTTTCTGAAAGCCTTTCTTGGATTTAATTTACTATAAGAAAGATAACAACTTTGTTTAGCGTTGCAAATGTTCTTGGTCTAATCATTGCTGTCAATTTCGGTATTCCGTTATTGCCGTCGCCTTTGCATGGGTTGATCTTATAGGCGATAGTCGATAGTATTATGATGATAATGCAATGTTTTCTTCATCTTACTGTCGTGTTTTTATTATCGTACTGTCGTATTGTCGTACCCGGTGACAGATTTTTCAATCTTCACCTCACGCGCGGGCAAGATGTTTATGCTCTTTAAATCAGCCTTGTTGATCAAACATCAAGAGATAAAAGGAAAAGCACAGTTTTAGAAAACATGAATTTAAATGTTCTTTTCAAACTAGACTCGAACCCATGACTTCAACCAAAAAAACCATTATGGTTTACTCAAAAATCACAATTAACATCTAAGTATTTTGTTACAAATCGACGTAGAATGCATTAGAACGTGAAATTTACTTCATTTGTAATACATTCACCTCAGTTCTTGATTTTAGAACGTGTGTGATTCACTATTTGGCACGTGTTGTTGTGAAAGCAGCGGTACAAACACAAGATATAAGAGCTATCTCAAAGACCCACTAATTATGTTGATAGTGACATATGTTCTTTTATATTTTTGAGGAAGGCAAATCTCTGATTGAATTATTCTGTCTGGTAAATGATAACAAGGCAATGCAAAGAATGCTGAAAATTGAATGTAATTTAGAAGTAAAACAATAGTATATTGTTGTTTTTTTACAGGAATTGATGCATCAGGGAATAATGTAAATTATGTCTTCTCCTATCTTTCGACGTCTTTCCGCCAACAATAAACATCGACCATTCAAGATTGTGATATTAGGACAGAATGGTGTGGGAAAATCAGGTATGTTTATTTCCGGTAAAACCGTCGTCTAAGTCAAGTAGACGTTTCGCGGTACGAACCTAGTCAATATTTTGGAAGAAGCTGAGTAAGGCGCTCTGATAGGTCGGTCAAGAGAGTACTCACCTTATAAGCGAGGGTTCCTGGGTTCGAGTCCCAGTCTGGCTGCACATTTTTCTCACTCTGGAACATTAGACTCAAAACGTATAGCCGTGACACCGTTGCTTGGTTAGTCTAATACGCTGCAATTGTTTATATTAGGTGTGATATATAATTCGAGAACGTTTTTTTCCAAATTGTCGGGGAATATGTCGCGGTACGAATCGAGTCAGTTTAGGAGAGAAGATGTATACTCGCACAAGACATCTCGGACAGGAGAGCACTCTCCTTGTTAGTAAGGCGTTCGGGGTTTGAGTCCCGGTCTGGCTTGCGCATCTTGTCACCGTGTGACATTCTTTAAATTTCACTTAGTCTATGATTTAACATCAAATGACACGCGAATACCTGGAAAGGTCTATTTAACGAAAGTTTCCTGGCTAGGGTATCGAACATACATCTCATAGACTGTAGGTCTAACGTTAATGGAAAGTGACTTCAGAGTGATGTAAGTGTATACTCTACAAAATACTGGATAATGTGAACTTTTTTTTTCAGGAGCATATAATTTCGCGATTTTTTTCGTGGTAATATAGTAAATGTCCATCTCTTTATTCCGTAATATTTTTTAGATTCGTCGGTCGATCTACCCACGAAACTCACAGAATTTATTACCCCACACACATTAATGATTTAACAGTAGGTAAAGTAAACCAACCTTGCAGTACGGTGCATTGCTTTTGAAGTTGTATGACCTTAAGAAAATTTAAAGCTAATACAACAATTGCCGTTCTTTATGAGCTTTTTACGGTTAATTTAAACCGACAAATTCTTAATATGTTTGAACAAACGTCTAAATTGCAGTTTTTAAAAGAATGACACTGCACTTAATGCGATCTTAAAGATAATAAAAAGTTTTATAGTCAAGTCGTACCGACCTTGCATAGAAATAATATGCATTATCAACTTAGCCTGTCATAAAGCGAATCTAGATATATAGTGAGTTAACGATAACAAGACAGACACGTGACATTGAAGCAATATTGAAATATTGTTCATCGGCAGTTTTACAAATGTGATATATTCATGTTCATTTCATGAGAATAAGTCGCTGGAAAAAAACATACTCAACTCTCGCATTTATGCACTAAGATCATAATAATTATAGTAGTATCACATGACTGTACCACGTGACTGTCTACTTATCCATAGTCAGTTATACTGATATGGTCTGACTCTACCGATTTCTGGTAAACATGAGTTGAAACGCATTCGCTTTCATGAACTAATATTTTTTTAAATAACTGCATCATATGGCAAAAGGATTTTTCTTGCTTACATAACAAGTAAAGAAAGAATACTCTTAAAAAAATTATTCACGCGTGGACGGTAGATAATTAAATTAAAATCTTGTAAAACACGCAAGAATAAGTCACCGTTTTGTTTTAAATGACACTGTCTTATATGTGACCTAAAAGTCAAAATTTAGCTAATATTGACGTAGGCCTAATGGTTACAAATGTAATCATGTACGCTTTATTGGTTTTGTAAAGTTTGTATCATATTATATTTCAGTTTGATTGACATTAGTAAAATATTTGCATGTATCTATTTTCAGCGTTGACAGTGCGGTTCCTGACTCGGCGATTCATCGGTGACTATGACCCTGACCTTGGTAAGACTGTACGACGTCTAATCCTTAACACATTCAGATAGACACAGCTTATTGTTAAAATATTTGAAGAACTTCATGATGAAGGATGAAAATGGAAGATGTTGCTCAACACCTGGACCCAAGATCATAAAACTACGATTGGAGACCAATCTCAACTCTCAAGCATCTGTGCCCAAGGTTATAAAGCTGAGATTGGAAACCAGTCTCAAATCTCAAGCATCTGATTGGCTGAAATGGCGACTGGTCGCCATTTCAGCCAATCAGATGCTTGAGATTTGAGACTGGTTTCCATGCTCAGTTTTATAACCTTGGAGCCTGATTGGCTGAGCTTGGACTCCTGATTAAGTTTTATGGTCTTGGGCAAAGATCTCTTTGATGATGTCTGAGAAAAATTGCTTCTTTCGTGATGCCATTGTCATATATAGCAAAATTAGAATCGAAAACAATGACGGAATAAGATTTAATTTAGTAGTAAAATGCAGTTCTTAAAGTCAAATGCGGTAGTTTATTTCCGATTTCACAACGCTATGAATTTTACGCGTGCATGACGTCAGTTTTGAGAATGTTTTGTTTGAAAAAAATATGAATAAATATATTATTTGTCATCTATGTATACGACTAGGAAACAACAAGTTCAAACGCACTTTTACATATTATATACATTTGTTAGACAAAAGGACCTCACATAGTGTTGACATTAAAGACACATTAATAATATTTATTTGGGCAATGTTGTATTGACACGCATTTTGCCGTTAAAGTAATCTTTTTTATCGATTAAATTGAAAGGACGAAAGGAGCAATACCTTAAGTTTTTGTATAAGAAGCTGTTTACTTTGTGCATATCTCTGATCATTATGTGACATGGTTAACATCATTGAAAACATTCCATGTAGCTATGCATGTGCTAGACTTAAAGTTTATATTTCTTCGAGCTAATGCCGCGTGATTAGTAGATTTATTTTTTTTTATTTTCAGAAAACACATACTCGTGCACTAAATGTATTGATGGAGAAAATGCTGCCATTGAAATCAGAGACACTTCCGCTCAGGTGCCAAAGGATGCAATATTAAGAACCATTTAAAACAAAAACATAATTAGAAAGTTATTCTAATCAAATAAATAAGGCATGCGTCGTTTCATTATAATGTATGTTTTGCGCTTTTATCTAGGACAGACTTTAAAACTCCCATGCATTTCTTTATTAATTTTGAATGAGCAGTGGTAACAACTCATCATCACCTCTAGATGTCTTTGAAATATACATCTCTGTCAGTCTAATGTGATTGCCTAAATATTCGTGGCCATACAATGTCGTGGTTACATGTATCGGTAATATAGGTACTTATTTTTTTCAATTTTCTAATAATGCGTTTATTTTTCAAATCTTTATTTCGCTGGGGTTTGAATATGTAAAAATGAGTTAACAGTATCAAAGTAGGTTTTTAAAAGAATAATATGTACATTGTTTTGCAGGTTGAACACAATCGACTAGAAGCAAACGTTAAATGGGCAGATGCTTTTATTCTCGTATATTCCATCACAGATAGATGCAGCTTCAACGAATGCAGCCGACTGAAGGTTATAATTAATTCCTATTCAAAACGCCCAAAAAGTAACGGACAAAATACACCTCCTTGTATACCCATTGTTTTAGTCGGAAACCAAAGCGATCGGGCACAAGACAGAATGATATCAACCGCCGAGGGACGCGAAAAGGCGTATGAAATGAACAGTTTAGGATTCTATGAAATTTCTGTAAGAGAAGAACGAGACAGTGCATTTGCAATCATTTCTGACTTGTACACGAGATGCAGACGACCCGGAAACAGGCGTTCACAACTCCAACAGCGGTTCAGTTGTCCCCCTTCTCTCCACTTCTCGCCTGAAAATGCGGATGGTAAACAACAAGGAGTGACCTCATTACAGAGGCGAAGGAAAGCACTTTATACAATTAGCTGATGACCTATTTCTTACACATTCCCTTATATCTATTGCCATTCATTCTTTGAGAAATACAAATACATTCCAGTTGTGCCATTGTTAAAATTGCATAATTTTTAACATAACAAGAGGAATACGTTTGTCTCAGTTGTGTTTTATAATTTTTGTACCATAAATATTGCCTGCAAATGACTGAAAAGTAAAGAATTTCGCCGAAATATTGGACGAATATGTACATTTAGGATCTGATTCTAGTGAATTTGACTGGGTAAGCAATGGCATAATAATTTTGGCTTTAAAAATATTCAATCGAACATTGACTGCATAAGATTATACCATCACATTTACATTGACCGCTCGTTAGTAGGAAACAGAACCTAAATTTACCAATAGCATTTTGATTTAAATAAGTCACATTCAAAGTACACGGTATGTATCCCAATAATCAACACTCGGAAGACAATGATAGGCTCGGAGGATAAGAACGGCTAGAGATTTGGATGAGAGTGAGAAAAGCATCAGTATTTTTACTTTTATCTTTTACTAATGCCGATTTAAATCACGTTAGTGATTGCAATCGTTCTAGGCCAACATAAGCTATATAAAACTGCAATGTTTTTGCAGACTGTCCCTACATTGTGGTGAAAATCACCGAAGAAGATGGAAAATTCGACCCATCGCTCAAAATTAAACAAGTTTCCATCTGTATTTATGTAGTTGGGTGAAGAAAACATAACTATTTGATCCTTTACTGTCCCTCTGTTAATAAACAATCACAGCATGGTAACACAGTTCGGTAAAAATGAATCTAAATCTTACTTTTTCTGAAGATATCAAAGCGAAATGGATAATCATTGGCTTCAGTGAAGATAATGGGTGGCTACATTAAAAATTTTATGGATAATGAGCAAACTTACCTTTTCATCATAATGCTTTTAAGTAATGTTCATTAGTTTTAAAGTCAAATTTTTTATCTTCCACGACCAGAAGTCATTGTCCAACCCATTATCTATATTTGGTAAGTAATAATGAGGGTAATACAATTTAAATTTGCACTGTAGCAATCTTAAGTGATTTAGATGTACAATATATCATTTTATATCATATCATATCAGGTTTTACGCCTTTTTGAGATGACCCGAGTTTGCTAGTTTTCAGCGTGTAGTTGTTAACTTTCAAAATCATTCATTGGTTCTATAAACACACCCAGTACTAGACACAAGTGATGCTTGTAATAATAAGCAAGTATTGTAATTTTGAAAGAGCAACAGCTTTGATACTTGAGAGAAAAGTGGAACTTAAGATCAAAACTTATCAACGTTTCAAGGTCGATAAAGGGGCCATAATTCTGTCAAAAGCTAACCAGAGTTATGTTACTTAAGCTGCACAGTCATCTTATTACAGTAATAGTAAGTACGTATGCCAAGGTTGACAGCAATAGTTGTGTTACTTAGGATAAAAATGGACATAAACACAAAACTAGGTCAAGCGCGGATGCAGACGTAGCTCAGGTGATGACATAAGCTCATTAAAATAAATAGAAGAGCTTATAAACCACAGAAATCTACTGAATTGAGAAAAAAACAAACAAAAACAACAACGATAATTATAACTTGCAGAAGAACTGCTTGAATGGCACCCCATTTAGATCAACATTTAAACGAATATTTCTAAGAAGATAAAGCGTTATTTTGTAATTTCCCATTGTTTGTTTTCTCTAGATTTTAGACATTTTGTTCAAAACTATGTATACTAAATACCAAAAGCAATATAATTTCTGTTGAACTTTTTTGTAGGTCAATGTGAACAATGACTGGACTATAGGTCCTTTTGGAAACATACCATCACGTAATATCACTTAAATCGCTAAAGGGACATGAAAATAATAACCAATCGTTTATACATTGCTAAAATCTTATTTATCAATTCTTACGACATTTTGTATATTATTATCACACATCGACACGTGGTTGTGATTGCCACTGCTGGCCCGTCATCAGGTAAACACAGCTTTACAAGTAAGGGGCGAAACGGTTTTGAGGGTCCTTGTCTAAGGATGTCGATGTGTTTTTGTTACCTGTACATAGTGGTGTGGATCACGAATTGCTATAAATTCTAACAAACATTTTCTAATATACGTTTTTCTGGCAAAAGACAATTGAAAAGTCACTAAAGGTATTTTATTTATTTTATTTTTTTTATCCATCTAGCAGAATGATGTCGATGGTTCTTCATGATATTTTTCTAATAAACATTTTATTTCATTTCTCATTTCGAATCTGTTATTTCTATTGGTTGCAAAAGAAACCACAATTTGTCAAGGAAAGAACTTATGCAAATGTTAATCCCTTCATCAAAAAACATTTTGTTAGATGAGGTGTCGCTTGAATACATTGTTGACACACACACGCACGGACAAAGGCGAATATAAAACGTCATTTCACAGTTGAGAAATGATAAAAAAACAACATAGTATTGATACATTTTCCTAAAGATAAAATTAAAAGCCTGACGATTATTCAGTTTGAGCCAGCTATTATCTTTAACAAATATCACTGAAGCCTGTGATTATCCATCTCGCTTTGACAACTTCAGAAAAAGTAAGATTTAGATTCATTTTTACCGAATTGTGTTACCATTTAGTGATTGTTTATTAACAAAGGGACAGTAAAGGATCAAATAGTTATGTTTTCTTCACTCGAATACCTAAATACAGACAGAAAATTGTTTAATTTTGAGCAATGGGTCGAACTTTCCATCTTCTTCGGTGATTTTCACCACAATGTAGGGACTGTATGCAAAAAACATTGCAGTTTTATATAGCTTATGTTGGACTAGAACGATTGCAATCACTAACGCGATTTAAATCGGCATTAGTAAAAGATAAAAGTAAATATACTTACGCTTTCCGCACTCTCATCCAAATCTCTAGCCGTTCTTATCCTCCGAGCCTATCATTGTCTTCCGAGTGTTGATTATTGGGATACATACCGTGAAGTACCTAATTTTATAATATCCTTCCTATTTCAATGAAAGAATGTTCTAATTTTGACCCTGTGAAATTGTTTTGGATTAATTTAGGAAAACAATCAATTAAGATTAAAATGACATTTTATAATTGATTCCAACACACAACAGGGGTTTTTACATCCTCTCCTGACATAGTGAAGAAACAGAACTGCATACGTATATATTACCGTAATATGACCAATTAGATGTACAATGGGTGGGTGTACAACATTAAAGAGAGCTCTGTTCAAGCCAAGTCAAATTTTTATAAGCATTAAACAAATAAATGTTCAGAGCCAAACAACATTTCATATTGGCGGCATATAACGTATAAAAGAAAACACAAGAAAAGTATGATATGGCATGGTATATATAGTTAACAAAAGTATAATATAAGTGGTTCGTGTAATTAATAAAGTACGCTACAAAAAATATTAACATGTTCAAGCTCTTTTTCTCGGAACTATACAGTCTCTTACAATATAACCATTGACTCCTTTTTTATAATTTATGACTGCTTAGTACCTACTATCCTTACTTTCGTCAAATTAAAATTAAATATATATCTAAGTGAGAAGAAAGCAAGTTCCATTTTGAACATATGTATTTTAAATGTCTATCGAAACTATAGAAATTCCTTTAACATTTTCTGCGGAGAACAGCAGAGCTGTTCAATGAAATAGACACTTGCGTTTTAACTAGTAGTCAGTTTTCAAATATCAATGGAATCCAAAGTTGTGTTCTTTTATGATTATATATCTGCTAATATGGATAAAGAGAACGTTTAGCTAGTATTTAATATTTATATTTAATATATTCCATTTTATATAATTCATAAACAATTGTTTCGCCTAGTTTTGAAAGCTTATTTTTCAGTGAATTAAAAATCGAGTTCAAATTCTATTTTTAGTTGTTGCTAAGTATATAATATTCCATGATATAGATTTACTCGGAAAATGTTTATTCTACATTTAATTTAATAAATTCATTTAAAATTAACCAACAAAAGAAAACTGGAAAAATTGCTTTTTAATACAAAACTTCATTTGCACCGTATCATTTTCAGATACAGTTGTGATGAAAAGAATTATTGTCTTATCCAATTAATGATACACCATTTTCCCGACGTTTAAGTAAATGTCACCATGTCTATATACATGTACCGTAACCGACGTCGCTGACAAAAAAGAAAATTATTTTAATAGAAATCAATGAATTGAATTTCATTAGATTTTTCAACAGTGACAATCAGTCTGTGTTTGTGTTTATCATACAAAAGTGCTCCAGGATTTTCCAAGCAACTGTCGGAAGATACAAGTTTTCTAAGGAAAGTTCCGTCATCCTGAAACATAACAACATTGTTTGAATCCTTGCCACTTATAAACACGGTTCCGTCCGGTGCCGAACATATTCCTCTAGTGTACTTCACACTTTTATTACGGAACCTGGTTTTAAATTCTCCACTCTCTGTGTCGTATAACACTGCACCACTAGCTCCATTATCTGCAATAAGAAGACCTTTTCCAGCTCTGGAGACTGAAATTTGTTGGAAACATCCTCCCTTCGTGTATCTGATAACCTTCTTTATAAACATGCCGTTCATGTCGACAACACTCAACCCATCACTCGATGTTATCCAAAACGAATCAGTATGCCTCGCAAGTCCAATGAATGCAATATCTAAACCAATAAGCTTTCTAATTTCACATCGTGTGGGAACGTTGTAGATCAGAATTTCTTTGTCAAGTTTAACAGCTATTTCGTTTTTACCCATGCAGCAAACTCCTAGAGGTCTAGAAGTCAATGAATGAAAACCAGTTAAGTTCAGATCATCGTCAAGTATTTTTAGTTTCGACTGTTCGAAGTCGGTGAGCACTATGGTCCCATCCACCAAACGACACAAGTCAGAAATAAAACATGCACTTTGTTCATCTGGTAGTGTTACACTTACTATTTTTACCAATTTGATCTCAAACTTATTCTTTTCAACGGTGGTTATAGTTGCCAATGAAGTCATATGCATGATTTGTTCTGAAATAATATTCATGTCGATTTTTAGCTCGTCATCATGTTTAAACACTGTGTCATCATAAAGTTGTTCAGCATATGCCAGAAGGTTTTCTCTTGTCTTCAAAAGGATGAATGTTTTTTCTTTGTTGGAACCAATAAATGCTTGTAACTGCTCACTTTTGTCACCTATTTCATTTCCCATATATTTTATTAACGACAAATCTTGAGTCAGCTGCTCTGTTAGTTTATTACATATCCAGCTCTTCTTTGGCTTTTCCAAGAAGACCTGTATTGTGCTTATTCAGAATCTGTCTTGTAGTTTCGATTTCAATAGACATTCTCTTCCGTTCTTCTTCCAGTTTGTCAAGTTTAAGCTGTTTTCTTTGTGCTGTTTCATTTAACTGTGGTTTCCACTGTTCCAGTTCATAAACTAAAGATTTCAGGTCGATGTCACAATGACATGACGCTGCTTCCTTGATAGTAGAAACGTTACTGCAGTTTCTAAAATGTAAAACAAAATTAAACTAGAGCTATCAATGAAGGTGATTAATACCTCCGCAATACTGCTTTGTGAGAGTATGCAGAAATAATGTTCGCATCTTTTTACCTAACAATGAATACAATATTCAATAGTGCTCCCCTTAAAAAAATAATGAACCGATCCAGATGAAAAATATGTCTACCACATCGACACTTTATGCTGAACATATGATTTCAGTTTCAAGTCAATATCTTGAAAATGTATTACTTCGCGTCACAAGATTTTGTTAAATCATTCCCCTACAAAAATAATGGATTGTCCTACATGAAAAATAGGTTACACAAATCTACACTTCAAGCCGGACATGTTTTAAGTTTGACCTAATTACCTTGAAAACTGTACCAGTATTTCGCATCACAGCATTTTGTTAAATAGTGATCCCCTAAAAAATAATGGACTGATCAAGAAGGATAAAATGTCTTGCACATGTACAATTTATGCCAAATATATGTTAAAAGTTTCAAGGCAATATTTCGAAAGAAGGAGAAGTAGTTTGCGTCATAAGATTTTGTTACATAATGCTCCCCTACAAAAATAATTGATTGATCCACAACAAAATATGTCAATTACATGACTTGTGTTCTTCATGCAGAACTCGTGATTTCAGTTTCAAGTCGATATCTTTAAAACTGTAGAAGTTTGCATCACACATTTTTGTTAAATTATGTACCCTCCAAAAATAATGAACTGATCCACACGAAAAATATGTCACGCACATCTATACTACAGTACTGTGAACGTTTAAGGTTACAAACGAAACGCACGATACGCGATATACGGACGCACGATACACGATAGGCGGACGCACGATACGCGATAGACGGACGCACCATACACGGTAAACAAACGATACACGATATTGCCGATTCATATAATGTGTGGACAGATTTCTAAAAATTTGAAAATGCTATCAAAATATCAGATGAATGGTTGAATTTAAAATACATAAATTTGCATAAGCAAGTAACTTATTCACGTTGCATGATAAAATTAAAAACGTTTTATGCACGATACACGATATACGGACGCACGATGCACGTTAGACGGACGCACGATACACGTTAGACGGACGCACGATACACGATAGACGGACGCATGATAGACGCAAATTTTGTAACATTAAACGTTCACAGTACTGTACATGCCGAACATATGTTTAAAGTTTCAAGTCAATATCTTTAAAACTTTAGAAGAAGTTGGGGTCCAAGGATTTTGTTTTATCGTGCTCCCCTTCTAAAGAATAATGGACTGATCCACATGAAAAAAATATGTCATGCAAGTCTACTCACGAATGTATGTTTAAAGTTTGAAAACTGGAGAAGTAATTTGAGTCATAAGATTTTTTTAAACAAGAGTGTCCATAGCACTCTGGGTCGCTCACTTGTCAACAACTGCTCAATGGTTGTGTGCAAGTTTTGTAAAATCAAATACAAAAATAATGCTGCTAAAATTTACTATATAACAATATGTAATAAAACTAGTGACCCCCGGAGCAGGGCCATTTCTTACCACAGGAGAATAATTTGAAAAAAAGTTCTGTAGAGGACCACTACATGATGACACATACCAATACCAAGGTTCTAGGCCTTGTGGTTTTAGAGAACACGATTTTTTTATGTTTTCCCTATATAAGTCTATGTAAAACAAGTGACCTCTTGGGCGGGTCAATTTTGACCCCAGGGGATACTTTGAACAATTTTAGTAGACGACCACTAGATGATGCGCTATACCAAATTCCTAAGCTCTAGGCGGCTAAGGCCTTACGGTTTCAGAGAAGAAGATTTTTAAAGATTTACTATATAACAATGTGAAATAAAATTAGTGACCCCCGGGGCGGAGCCATTTTTGACTCCAGGAGAATAATTTGAACAACTTTTGTAGAGGACCGCTACATGATGGCAAATACCAAGGTTCTAGGCCTTGTGGTTTTAGAGAAGAAGATTTTTTAATGTTGTCCCTAAATAAGTCTATGTAAAACAAGTGACCCCTGGGCGGGGCCATTTTTGACCCCAGGGGGATAGGTTAGATAATTTTAGTAGAAGACCACTAACTGATGCTGTATATCAAATATTAAGGCTATAGGCCTTGTGGTTTTAAAGAAGAAGATTTTTAAAGTTTTTTCTTGGCAACCAGATATCTGATGGAATTGATTTCTTTGAACAACTTTGGAAGAACTTCATGCAAGGAACATCCATGGCAAGTTTCATCAACTTTGGACCCGGGGTTTAAGAGGAGATGTTGTTTAAAGCAAAAGTTTACGCACGGACGGACGCCGGACAAATTGCGATCACAAAAGCTCACCATGTCAGTATGTGACAGGTGAGCTAAAATGGAATGATTTTGTTAAATATTGCTCCCCTGAAAAGTAATAGCAGATCTAAAAAACAATATGTCGCTTACATGCGCACTTCATGCAGAACATAAGATTTCAGTTTCAAGTTGATACCTTGGAAACTGTAGAAGTTTGCGTAAAACGGTTTTGCCCCAACAGTTAAAAATGGACTGATCCACATGAAAAATATGTCACGCACATCTACACTTCATGCCGAACATATGTGTAAAGTTTCAAGTCAATATCTTGAAAACTGTAGAAGTTCGCGTCACAAAATTTTGTTTAATCGTGCTCCCCTCCAAAAAAATAAGGGACTTATCCGCATGAAAAAAAATACTTCGCGCAAATCTACTCACGAACATATTTTTTAAGTTTCAAGTCGGTATCTTGAAAACTGTTGACGTAGTAGGTGCCACAGACCAACCAACCAACCAACCAACCAACCAACCAACCAATCAACCAACCAACCAATCAACCAATCAACCAACCAATCAACCAACCAACCAACCAACCAACCGTATGATGACTCCTATATACCCCCCATACTTTGTATGCGGGGGTATAATAAATATAGAGTGGGCTTAACAGAAATGAAAACTTTGTTGGAGTTAATTCACGAACACAACTTGTAGTTTGTGCAAGTGTGAGGATTGTGCACCCTTGAACGTTGTTTAAACCCCAGTGGTAAATTGTTTTGCAGTTCAAAGGCGGTTACCTTTTGGGTTCTCATTTTTGTTGTTTGTGATGTCTGTATTGATATTGAGATTTTTTCTTTGATTTGACCGTAAGACCTAGTTTCTACTTAAGATTGGACTGGAAATAATCTCTGACTAAGCCTTTATGGCTTCGCATATACAAAGGATATATGCAGTTATGACAGAAATTGATGACTTGTATTTATAAGACATATTATCGCATTGCACAATGCGGGAAATCGCTTCATACTTGTAGAATAAACATCCAACTTTTTAGGACAATTTAAAAAAAACACGGACTTATTTTTAGATAGAGCACAACATTAACTTCCAAACCTATGCTCCGTAGCCAAACAAAATAGGCAGTAGACCATATCGTGTGGCTTACAGTATTTGGAAATCTCTTTCAGTGGATGACTCCGACACATGACTTTGCTGTTGACCATTTCATGTTCTCTGGATAAAATGCATTTCGAAGCATCTCTGTCAAGAAGTTTGTGGTTTCGTGTAATACCAAATTTGCTGTGATATTTGATACATGCCGAACAAAGGAATTCATAGCAGTCTGTACAGTACTTGACCGCCGATTCAACGGCACCTTCTCCTGAACAAGGAGTGCAATTTACGTCGAAGTCCGAGCCTGAGCAGGACTTGTTCGCTAACTTGTCAAGTAACCCTTCAGCCATTGTAAATTAACGCTGAAATAGAGTTTATAATTAAAGTATTAGATTGAAGGCATGATATACCTACAATTGATACACAAACAAGTTCATCGCAGGGGTTACTTCCCATTGTAGTAAGACCTTAACGAACATTTTTTGGTCGGCAGACCCAGAGTAACCAGTTTCTGACTCTTTAACAGTCTCAACTGGTCCAAAGATTAAAACAAACTGCAGGATAGAATTTTAAGTATTTTTTGGGCTATCTTTTTTCTTTACTGTTTTGTCATTTCTTAACAATAAAGCAAAAACACAAAAATAACTTTGATTCGTGGATAATCATATTCTAAAAGATATTGATTACCAGAATTTTAGAACACTGTCTATGAAACAAGTTACTTGACATCTAGCCTGCCAGTCGTCATATTAACCATAACTAGTCCTTTTTAGTTTGAATAACGACATTTCATCCGTTTTTCTTCTCATGTAAATAATAAAGTTATTTTGAATAAACTGAAAGTTGAATATTTGGGGACGCGACAATAAGACTGTTACCTTTTGTCATGAATGACAATGATATGACAAAATTAATATAAGTTTTTTTGAAAAGGGAAATTTGTAACCTAACAGGCTTGCAAAATCTCTTGATTAAAGAGCACTTCTCAAGATTTCCAGATTGACAGGTAAAATCTCCAGAAAGAAGAATGCAAATTTTATATAAAGGGATCTATAAGGTCTTACCTTTTAATTAACTTGATTCATTCTTGATCAATTTGAGTTGTCAAAATCAAATATAGTTGCAGTAAAAATAAGATTATTTACATCAACACATGGTCATCATCATCATCATCATCATCATCATCATCATCATCATCATCATCATCATCATCATCGTCATCATCATCATCATCATCATCATCATTATCGCCTTCATCATCCGATTGTCCAAGTCATTCTGCTTGTAGTTAACTGCAGCACCCATAGTAAACAAAGATTACCACAAAATGTAATAAATATCAAGGACATCTAATGACTTTTAACTAAAGGCTGTAGCTAAAGGTCCGGTTACTGAATCCTAGCCAGTCCTATCAAGGCAATCTGTGAAGTCCGATAAACTATATGTGTAATTAATTACACAATTAATAAAAATATCATTAATTTTTATCTTGTTATTGGCGTGATACCAATGAATGTGTTTTTAAAACATCAGAAAATACTGAAAAAAGATTCTGATCAATTATTAACAAAATATTAAAATTTAATCTATAATTTGTCTATAATATCTCAAAATTTGTGTTTTCAAACACATTTATGTATGTCTATTTGTGATAGAGATTCCAGCTTATTATGATCAAAGGACTGGCTAGAAATCTGGTCTAAAGCCTTCGGTCTAGGTATACTGCCTTAATGTAAAGGTTTGTTGTTTAATGCATTTCATCAAACATTATGTAAGGCCACAGGTGCATTGACACTGAATATCTTCGAAGATAATTTTAGATCATTGACTTTACTAGACTTCGAGCACAAGACACTGATGCCCCCACTTCTGCAGATTGGTAACAAGAAATTTGTATATTTTAATATAGCCTTTATACTCAGCACTGAGAAGTTTCACAATTATCATGGTTCCATTATAAGGAAAGCAACTGAGGTATAGGCAACACAAGATTTTATCAAACTGGAAAAACAAAAAAGCCATAATTAAAAAAAAATCCTGTCTGATATTCTGTGTATATTGAAAGACTGAAAGAAATTCAAATAAGTAAACGAAGAGAAAGTGCCACAAAAATTGTATTACTCTGAATAACAAAGGGCCTTAATCCTGATAAATTGGTTACAGAAAGATTATTTTCTCTACACCTGTAAATCCGCGCGCTTGTAAATGGGAAGTTGATGCCACAAAATTGCAATACTAAAATCAACGAAGGGCCATAACTTTGGTAAAATGGTAACACTCATCTTATATTTAAAAAAAAATATTGATAGTAAACGAGGAGTACATGTCACAAAATTATATTACTGAAATTAACTAAGGGGCTAAAATGGGTGCAAACTGCACATCCAGCATGATCATCTATGCAAGTTTAAAAAAAAATCCCCCACACAGTAACTGAGAAGTTGATGCCTCGAAATATTAGTACACACATAAAAAACGGCCATAATTCTGGTAATAATGATTGCAGGAATAATCTTTTCCTAAAGACAATCTAATAATCTTTTTTGATCATGTGTTCAAGTTTGGAAACAAATTCGCCAGAGTTAATTACTTAATGACTTAAGTGTGTACTGACAAATGGAACTCTACATGCCTCCCAATTAAAGGCGGAAAAAAATGCAAGCAATGCAAGAGTCATGAAGCTCTGCAAAAACTATCTATAATTCATGGAAAATGTTAAATTGATTACTGACATGTTCAGTTTCATCCTAATTTTCAATTTATATACAACAATTTAAGGTAGATCTGTGTCAGCCGAATAGATCTAAAAATTATAAGGTTTCAACAAGAAATGATATTATTTTTCGTGGATTTTATTTAAATAATTTAAACTTTTGTAATATTTTAAACACTGTATAAAATGAAATCATCAGGCAATTGTTGAAAACATGATTATTTATTTATTTACACCTTTATTTCCACTGCTTCAATATCCTTTACCGGACGAGTGAAGTTCAATCTTCAATGAACACCGTTAGCCTTATCACCGCGCAATGGTACATTCAGGGTCGGATGTAAAGGAATGCCCTGTTGACGTCATGAAATCCCCGCTATTTTTATAATTGTTGCTAATTTTAGATAGCTCTTCCTGGAATGTTGCTATTTTTAGATTACTTTTATTTTTAGTTGCTTTTATACCCCTCAAACCGGAAGTAAACAAGTTTACTTATATGACATCAAATCCAGTTGTTTCTTTCGTTTCGTGTTCCTGTTTTATGTTATATCTGGGGCTACCGCCCCCGAACCCCCGTTTTTATGTTTTAAGCGAGAAAGAAAATGGCCGCCAAAAATCCGATTCAGTCAGGGTCGGATGTAAACTCGTACCGTTCCATTTTCTAGAATTATCATTGGTTGAAAATTTAACGCATTAGTCTTTTCTAACATCCCGCCAAAATAACGTTTTTTACTTAGACTATCATTTACTCGCATAGATAGTACTTGCTGTGATACAAATTTGATGTTTGTTGTGAAATATTAGGTTTTTCTGTATATAAATGTTTGAAAAAACGGATGAATGTGTTCAATTAACATGGAGCTATTTTTGGTCGTAGTATGATTTTTTTTATTTGAGTAAATAGGCGGACCAGTCCAAATGCCAAACCCGGGGTAAGAAATGTTTTAAACAAAATTTCGAAATTAGTACAAAGTATATATTTTATATTAAATTTAGAAACAAAATGATAAAATGAGGTGTAAATATAAGGAATAAATTTCGTGTTTGATAAGTTCATCGAGTCTTGAACGTCATTAGGGCTGGTTAAAACACGCGTGGAGTCCTTCGGACTCCACACACTTTAACCAGCCCTAATGACGTTCAAGTCTCGATGAACTTATCAAACACGAAATTTTTACAAATTTAATAAAGTGTGGTACCTGGTATATAGTGTTCATCCTGTGTAAAAAAAAACACTTTCCATTTAAATCAATAAAAATAATGAATTACAAATTCAACATTCATTATCACCTTGGTACCAACCAGTATTGTTTTCAACAACACAAAACCAAATTTTAAAATTGCTTCCCCAAAGGTTCTCTTGTTTATTAATTGTTTGTGGCGTCCTATTTGAATTGACATACATATATAAAACATGCGCTCTCTCTATCTTCCTCTCTTCTTTTTCGCTGATTTGGGAGGCTGTGTTTTTTGAGTGATATGCATATGTTGCTTTTTTTTCAATAAATCAAAATTGAAACAGATCTTCCATTGTCCCATATGGTCATATCATTGCAAAAAGCAAGCAAATCTTAAATATACCCAACTGTAGAGCTATATGTTTACCTATAGAGCAATATAATATCTACATATACCAACAATTCTGTGTGTAATGATAATAATTATGCTTTAGTCTACATATCATTATATCATAGTCAAGGTATTTTAGGATTAAAAAACTTTTTGGCATTAAAGGTATCATTGAAAGTGCAGTTCGTTATGTTTAAAAAAATTGGTGAAAATTGTTTTTAAGGAAATCATCATTTGAGAATTTTCTACAATTGCCTGATGTCATTATCACTAAACAATGTTTAATAACATTAAAATATCTTTAATTATTTAAAAATGCAAGAATCATTATAATTCATTTTGACATCTAATATTAATTTCACAAACAATTGGGATGTCTAATATTAGACCTACCATAATGGCCAGTCAAATTACAAGAAATTACGCAAATTACCCGCTTCTTTTTCTCTGCAAATGTTGGGATTATTCTAAGGGCGGTAATCCTAATTAAAATGTTAGTGGTAAATGAAGTATATTTACTAAGGAACGGGTCGTCAGGCAGTGGAGAAGAGATATTTCTCCCCAAATTCCTTTTTTCATTATAAGATAATGACTTATTTCCAATAGTGAAACATTAAGACCATGCGTAGGGGGTTGAAAAGTGTGAGACTGTAAGTTTTCCCAAGCTAATCAATCCAACACGTTATTCCTGACAACTGGTTATTAAATTGTGCAAATTTTTCCACGTTAAAGACGATTTTTGTTGAATTCGATGATGTTTTGTTGAACATAGACAAAACTATACACTGATTATAATTTCTATTTACCTATCCATAACTTTTTTAAGGGAAGCTGATGTTTTCTTATCTAAATATTTTAGACAACATTAATACTTGGATTGACCGAAGTCAAAACTAAGTATGCAACTGTAATGGATATAAACAACCAGTATAAAACGGAATTATATATTATTGGTTTTCTTACTTAAAAACATTCTTTAAATGAGGACATTTTATACTACTTTTATTTCGCCAAAATTAATTTATCTACAGTTACTGAATTAACATCAGAACTGAAAGCTAAATTAATCACTTGCTTTAAAAACGTTCAGAATATGCATGTGATATTAATGTGTCAATTTATGCAAAACTAATCACTTGAATAGAATCTGAATTAGAACTTGAAACAATAAGTCGGTGATTTATTTCGTCATACTTCACCGCAACAGGATTGCTAATACATTTTTCACTAGACAGTAGCCTTCCAATGGATGTCCCATCTTCCTTTAACATCAAAATATTATTTGACCTTTCATCACTTACAAATAATGTTCCATCAGGTGTAGTACATATGCCGCGTGGGTGTTTTAGTTCATGGTTAATCACCACGTTTGTGAAAATGTCGCGAAGTTGCTCGTAACACACTACCCCTTGATAAGTCGCCGCAATAAATAACTTGGAGGAACCATTTGATACCGCTATATGTTGATTACATCCTTTCGTATTGACATGTTTAACATTCTTTACAAATTTTCCTGACTGTTCATAAATATCTAAACCATCGTTTCGGGTAACCCAAAACATACCGTTTCTGTAAGCCAGTCCAAGGTAGACACCGTTATGGAGATTAAACTTGCGAACTACTGACTTATCCGAAACATTGAAAATCATCAGCTGATTGTCACTTAGCTTAACAGCCACTTCGTCCTGTTCCATATAGCAAATTCCAGTCGGACAACTGCTAAGGCAATAAGAGTAAGTAATATTGTTATGTTTGTCTAGAAATTTTAATTTTTTGTGACTATAATCAGCAAGAATTAGCGTTCCATCTCGTAGCGGGCATACATCACTAACAAAGACTTTGCTTCCCACTGCAACCGACTGTATGGTTTTAATGTTATATGACTTTGCAATGTTTTGTATTCGTTCGATAGTCAGTAATGATTCCCTTTTAAGAATAAGATCAATGAAAGACGTGTGTTTTTCACAACTCAGATTATCATTACCTCTGCTTCCGATATCTTTTTCTAACTGCTTTACACTATTGATAATTTTCCTACCGTGTTTCACTCGAATGAACCGTTGGTCCACATCGGAATTTTTACTTGCTACGACATTTTGTTTAGTACTTTTCAGCTCCGCTCTCATACCCTGTAACAAACCAATATCCTGTACTAGGCCCTGTTTAACCTCTGTACCTTTTATATTTAGTTCTTTCATAGCTTTGTCCGAAAGTCCATTAATCTTCTCCACAAGCTGTGTTCTCGTGTTCTCGATTTCTCGGGTAAATTTTGTTATGTTGTTGTCAATTTCGATGATTTTGTTCTTCTTCTTCTGTTCTGTATTTTCAAGTTTTAATTCGCATTGCTCGATATCTTTCAATAAGGTATGTACGTTCGCAGGCTGGCTAGACGATACCTCTGTGATTGTGTAAACCGCTTTGCAACTCCTGGAATTTGCAAGAAAAGAAATGTAT
Source organism: Corbicula japonica (assembly GCA_038501625.1). Lineage (NCBI taxonomy): Eukaryota > Metazoa > Mollusca > Bivalvia > Venerida > Cyrenidae > Corbicula > Corbicula japonica. The sequence continues at coordinate 336,719 of JAZAYU010000041.1, forward strand.
TATATATGCATAGAATAAAACTCGCTTTTGCAGACATTTGGTGATAGGTTGAACCGTTGAAGATGTCACATCCGCGTCAGTCAAACTGATGCTGCATCAGCTTTTCGGTTGAATTATATTATGTACGTTAACTTACAAAATGTTTTAGCAATGACGACAAAACAAAGTTTTGGGACCAAAATTAACAATGACTGATACAAAATACATAACGAATTACCTTATGCATTTTTGATCGGAAAAAGTAGTGGACATCTGATATTCACAAATGTGTAGAAATTGTTAGAATAATAAAAAGGTTAATGATAGTTACATAAGTATACCTATGGTCCGTAGCAATACACAATGCACAGTAAACCATGTCATGATTCTGACAGTATCTCGTTATTTCATGTGAAGGATGAAGTGGGCAGAATTCGTTACGTGTCTTTGGTGTCATATCTGTTTGTGCAGCATCTCTTTCAATTAGAACATGTTCTCGTGTAGCTGCAAATTTTCTGTGGCATTTAGTGCAGGTTGTGCAAAGAAACTCCTTGCACACGGGGCAGTACTTGGCAGCTGACTCAGTCATACCTTCGTCCGCACACGGTGTGCATACCATTTCAGCATCGGAGCCCGAAGAGAAGCCTTTGACTTCCTCCTCAGTTTGTCTTTCGGCCATTCGCGAAAAAAAGCTAGAATTAAGAAAAAAATAATAAATAAGAGTTTTGAAATTCAAACTCCAAACAACAAAACAAAAACACATTCGCACACACGCACGCACGCACAGATTGTCGCATACACAAACAAAAACAAATAAACCCGTTACTGTGAAGAAATTTGTGCACTTTGCAAGATTTTTGATGAGACGGTTGTTTGTTAAATTTGTAATTCAGTTTGATGCAATCATATATATGAAATTTCTACGCGTACAATCAGAAACCTTCTTCGTAGGGCAGACAAGATAGCCAGGCGACCAGATCCGCATTCCGTTGGCACGAAACCTAATCCAGGCATTACTCTAATAGATGCGCGCTCACATCCGATTGACGTTGAATGACTGGACCCCAGTACTGTTCACTGACGAATCCCGATTTTGTGTGGACCCCTGAAAGACGAGTCCGGGTATAGAGAGTTTAACACCCTTATGGGTTACCAACCATTTTGGTGGAGATTCAGTCTTGGTGTGGGCGTGTATTAGCGTGCAGGGAAGACGGACTTGTATATCGTTCAAAAACAGCATATTGGCGGCTGCATGATACATCAATGATGTCTTAGAGGTGAATGTACGCCCTTACGCCGGCGCTTTAGGTCCAGATTTCATTTTAATGGGCTTCAATGCCCGTTCACACATGGCACGGCTAAAAATCGAGTACCTGCAGCCAGCAACTTGGAGAGAACTGAATGGCTAGCAAGGTCCCCAGATCTTAATGTATTTACACATGTCTAGGACATGTTGCAGACTTCAAAATCTGCCGGACCAGTCCAGCCAACTACAATTCCAGAGCTCAAACAAGCACTACTGGAAGAGTAAGCTCGAATTCCACAACAATGCGCCCGAAGGCTTATTAGCAGTATTATAAGAAGGCGACGCCATGCAGAAATCCAACCAAATGGTCATTACACTAAAGCGAAATTCAAGCACCCTCCATGATTTTTCCAGAGAGCCTCAATTCATATAACTTTTCTAATGTGTTATACCTAATTATTGCCCCTACCAACGTTCAACCGCTGTTCCGCTCTCACAGTCTGTAGTCTCTTTCCTTGTTTGGCACAAAGCTGATGTCAAATGAGCAATATTTATTCGCTTCAACCTTTTGTAATAAACATTATTATATTATAGTTTCCTTGTCAAATTTTGAGTACTAGTATATTTATCAATAGCTCTCGCAAAGGACAAAATAGATTGTAGCGTTCTATATTTTGACCTTACAAACCAGTTTATGTCCGCTTTAAAAGGTAAGTTTATTAAAAGATCAATATGCTTGACTAAAAAAGTATAATTATAAATTTACAATACTCGATAATTCGTAGCAGAATATAACGTCTCCTATATATACATGTAACTCCGACAGAAGTCTACCAATACATGATGTAATTACAATAGAACAGTAAAATTCGTTTGCTTTAATATATTTTCGACCTTTTGTAAGGTTTAACCTACCTACATATTAGTAAATCTTCCACAATATGTTACTAAATCTATATGATTTTTTTTATTTTTACAAAAAGATGTTCCTATATCTAGTGTAGATGAATATCGTTGCCACAAGTTTTACGTTAATGCGAACATGCTCTTACCAGTGCCTTTAAGACTATCTCTAAGACGAAAACGTTAAAAAAAACCCTCTGAAACATTGCACTGGCGCTTACTTACCTGAGATAAAATTTTGTCGACAGTCAATGTAGATCAACTTCAGAACGGTAAACGCCTTAGCCATGTTAGCGATTTTGTGATATATAGATACAGGTACACATGTATCGATTAAAGATTTAGGTTTGTACTGAATACATAAATTGCAATACATGTACAAACTCAACCTCTATTTGAGAAAACAAAGACTGTTCAGATGTGCCTTGTCGGCTCCAGCTATCTGGCAACTGGGTATGAATTAGAAAACATAAATGATCTTCGAAATAAGTTATAAAGCGAAAGAAGTTATAAAGTAAACACCTTTGTGCATTTTTTTTATCAATAACCCATCTTCTGACACAAACCAAGTGTTCTAGATTTTAATACCAATTCATTTATAAATATTCTCAAACAAAATGAAATCACATACCTGTTATTATCAAAAACTTATACCCGTTAGTTATTTCTAACAAGAACTACAATAATCTGTATAAAACATCACATAAATCCATAAAGAAAGTTAACACTTTAACAGTGAATTTATTTCAGAAACAGAAAATACATGTCCCGCATCAATTGACAAGATGAATGTAGTACAGCTCCGCTTTATCCAGTGGCCTATAAAGTAGAGTACGGCTGCATTTTATAACTCCTCAATATAGTGTACACACTTTATTAGGCAGTACGGTTACTCTACATGAAAAGGTTTATTTTACATGTCATTAAAAGCGACAACCGCAAAATACAGCATTTAGACAAAGACAAGTACAAACTAGAAAGAGAGTTGAGAGGAAAACAGTTTAAGTTGACAATATCAACAAAAATTAAAGAAAGACAAGCCAAAAAATTTACAAAAAAAAAGAACATGCGGAGTTACCGCGTTGGAATAAAAATAGTTGTCACCGATCGTTTAACAGGTTCTCGTGTGCAACAACGTCTCCTTAGCTGAATATACATGGTCAATTTGCATTATAGAACGAACTAAGCTAATTTTTCAATAAAAAGATTTACAATATCAACAGAAAAGAGCAAAACAAGAATACTTGGGAAAAAATTTAATGTCCCAGTATGGCGAATATTACTAACATATACTTTATGTGTTTTTTTTTTCCTGTGGAGATTATCCGGACATGCTTATGTTCGAATACGTTAACTTTTACCATATTTACTATATCGATCGGGCAATTACATGTACAATAAAACTGATTCAACTGCAAATAACGAAAATTCAATATCATACATGTAAATATCATTTATTGAATATACATCCTCGTTATAATTTGGACAGTCAAGTTTATCAGTTTTATCTTTACTAGATGAGATCCTGTCGGATGTCCTACTTATACGAGCACAATTATTTAAGGTGGGTCGATACCTTTGACGGTAAAATATAAAAGTTGTCCGATCATTTTGAAATTAGGCAGGTTGATAGAGTTTGACGTCCCGCGTTGCATAGCAACGTCAGTATTCCTCTGACGTCACGTAAATCACCGTAAACGCGCCCCCTAGCGGCGTTCTTCTGGAATCATCACGCCGGTCACTTATTTGCATATAACTTTATTGTCTGTCATCCGATAGTTATTCTGTAAATTTTGTTGTGTAGATAATTAAATTCTCTTTCCGTCCGTATCTTATTCTTATTGTTTGATTCATTATAAATGAGCCGTATCTGTTCCGAATGGCCGGAGCGGCGTGTAAAACGTTAACTTATTGCAGACGAGTTTTTCATATTTTTTGTAAAAATAAGAAAAACGGTACGGTGAAAGTTTTTCAATTTTTGATATGTTACTGTTGATGTAAAAAGTAACAGAATGACAAAATAAAAAACATACCTAAACGATCTAGTTTTCTTGCAAAATAGGCTCGAACAACGCCAATGCGGGTAAAAAAGTGACGTTTTATCGATTGCTTATTTGCATATACCTTTATTGTCTGTCATCTGATTTTTTTTCTGTAAACTGCGTTGTTTAGAAATTAAAAATATCTTTCTGTACATATATTTTGCATTGTACTTACTTCATGAAAATTGGACGAATTTGTACCATATGCGGGTAGCGGCGCGTAATTAAAAGTTATTTTTAGCAGACGCGTTTTTAATAAATTTGTAAAGATAAAAGAATCGGTACGGTGAAAGTGTCTTAATTTTTTATATGTTACTGTTGAAGTTCGAATAAATTGAAAAACAAAATAAAAAAGGTATCTTAACTATTTAGTTTTCTGGTAAAATAGGCTCGGAAAAGTCCATTGCGGGTAAAAAATTGACGTTTCAGCATAGCACTTTGATTGCGTATGTGCATATAACTTACCGCTATAACTTATGTCCGGTATCAGCGGGCCGTCATCAGATCTAACATTTTGTTAGATCTGACTTAAGTGAAATTGGAAATGTGTATAAGTGTATTAGAAAACAACGATTTTCCGCAAAAATCAAAAAGGTATTAATCGGAAAATTCTGGATCCGACGCGACATTGCCGTTTTCGCGCGGTGATATTCATAGTGATAGAGTCCTGAATTTTATCTACAGCGATGTATGATATGATTCGTGGAGCATACAAAAGTAATAAAGATTAAAAATATAAATTTTAATATCATATCTACCCTTATTTCAGTCATTCAATTACATATAATGGATGAAATCATACTTGTACATACCGGCTGTAAATTATAGTAAATTTAAATTTAACGATATTGGTGTAGCGTATACATTCTGTATTTGATTGTATTTTAATAAATGACAATACAATTTTTGAAATGAAGCACACACCATTAAAATAACAAAATACGAAAAGATAAACAATGGCGATGACAATTTCATGCTCCTACAGAACGGTTATAAGGAGACACCGCTATTCCGCTAAGCACTCTGAACAAGACCACGACTTATTTATCATACGCTGACGTATGTTGAAGCGTAACATTTTTCCCGCAATGGCCTCTTCCGAGCGTTATTGCTAAAAAAATAAAGCGTTAAGATACCTTTTTACTTTGTTATTCAATTCATTTTAACTTCAACAGTAATATATCAAAAATTAAAACACTTTCACCGTACTGTTTTTTTTTATTTTTACAAAATTAATTTATTAAAACGCGTGTGCTAAAAAAGGTTTTTACGCGCCGGTACGCGCATATGGGACAAATTTGTCCAATTTTTCATGAATGAAATACAATGCAAAATAAATGAACAAAAAGATAGTTTTAATTTCTACACAACGCAGTCAACGGGGAAAAAAATTGATGACAGACAATTAAGTTTTCCCCGATTACTATTTTTAGAAATTGTCAACACAGGAATCATGATTTATAACGCTCGCAAAAGATGTCAATACTTAAGAAATGAATGCAATACCACATAAACACATATATCTTCAGTTTAATATGTCTTACGCAGACTGTCAACACTTTCCATGATTTAAATAGTATGTTTACTTTCACTTTTGCGATATTGTAGGCGACAATCTGATTGGTTCAAAGGGTTAGTGATAAAAGCACGTTTTAGTTACTCGTCGTCAGATCCTGATAGCGTAGCGGTTTTCAGGAGATGATTTTAATAAGATTGAAATATTTCCAGAGAAAACAACCTAGTGCGGGATGATCTCCTAGAAATAAGCTATAATGCTCATTGATCGATGTCCTCAACATTTCTATCGTTTTCTCAATCATTCGGTGAAACCGCCGAAATTTGTCGACAAAGGGTTCGGAAAACTCACGTTTTAAAAATTCTTGCATATATGTATTTGCCTTTCCATGTGCTATTCTAGTAACTGATCTCTCCTGTGTCCGAAACAAAACTTGTTTAACGTTTCAAATGTCTTGGCTGATAGATAGAAATTCCTGGATCCGACACGACTTAGCCGTTTTCGCGCGGTAACGAATGGGCACGCTGTACATTGATAGTGATTGGATTCCTGAACTGTAACTTTAATTTTATCTGCAGCGATATAATATCATTAGATTCACTGAACATATAAAAGTTATTAAATTAAAAACATTGATTCTAATATCTAACCATCTTTTAGTCAACATTACGCATAATGAATGAAATCACACATACCGGTTGCAAGTTTAGTAGCTTCAAATTTAACTATATTGGTATAGCAAATACCAGGTACATAATGTATTTTATTTATTTTAATAAATTGCATTACAACATTTGAAATAAAGCACACAACATTAAAAGAACAAATAACAAAAACGATAAATTGCGACGCTCATTTCGTCCTCCTGTAGAACGGTTATTAGGAATAACTGCTAAGCTCGCTGTCCAATACCACGGTGTACTTTTTGTGTACTATGTTGAAGCGTCATTTTTTAACCCACAATGGCCTTTTTTGTGCCTTTTGCCAAAACACTAAATCGTTTAGGTACGTTTTTTATTGTGTTATTCAATTTATTTGAACTTCAACAGTAACATATCAAAAATTAAAACAATTTCACCGTACGGATTTTTTTATTTTTTTACAAATTTATTAAAAACGCATGTGCTAAAAATAACGTTTTTACGCTTCGGAACGGGCATATGGAACATATTTGTCGAATTGTTCATCAAATAAATACAATACAAAATATATGGACAGAAAGATATTTTTTAATTTTTACACAACGCAGTTCATTGGAAAATATCAGATGCCAGACAATAAAGCTATATGCAAATAAGCAATCGAAGTGCTATGCTGAAACGTCAATTTTTGTACCCGCAATGGACTTTTCCGAGCCTATTGTACCAGAAAACTAAATCGTTATGATACCTTTTTTATTTTGATATTCAATTTATTCGAACTTCAGCAGTAACATAACAAAAATTAAGACACTTTCACCGTACCGATTTTTTATGTTTTACAAATTTATTTAAAACGCGTCTGTTAAAAATAATGTTTTTTTCGCGCCGGTACGCGTATATGAAACATATTAGTCCAATTTTCGTGAAGTAAGTACAATGCAAAATATATGTACAGAAAGATATTTTTAATTTCTGAACAACGCAGTTTGCAGGAAAAAAATCAGATGACAGACAATAAAGTTATATGCTTATAAGCAATAGATGAAACGTCACTTTTTTACCCGCGTTGGCGTTTTTCGAGCCTATTTTGCAAGAAAACTAGATCGTTAATGTATGTTTTTTATTTTTTCATTCTGTTACTTTCTACATTAACAGTAACATATCAAAAATTGAAAAACTTTCACCGTACCGTTTTTCTTATTTTTACAAAAATATGAAAAACTCGTCTGCAATAAGTTAACGTTTTACACGCCGCTCCGGCCATTCGGAACAGATACGGCTCATTTATAATGAATCAAACAATAAGAATAAGATAAAGACGGAAAGAGAATTGAATTATCTACACAACAAAATTTACAGAATAACTATCGGATGACAGACAATAAAGTTATATGCAAATAAGTGACCGGCGTGATGATTCCAGAAGAACGCCGCTAGGGGGCGCGTTTACGGTGATTTACGTGACGTCAGAGGAATACTGACGTTGCTTTGCAACGCGGGACGTCAAACTCTATCAACTTGCCAAATTTCAAAATGATCGGACAACTTTTATCTTTTACCGTCAAAGGTATCGACCCACCTTAAGGATCTGGTGGAAAAGAACAATTGTCGTCTTCGTTTGTTTAGGTGGTAATGTAGCTTATGTACCTCCATGTAGTTTTGTGCAGTTAGAGGTTCAATATAGGAATAACCATGCCGTAATTTTGAAGTTTGCGACGGTATACACAGATTTTAATGGTCGCAAATATTTTTAACGGCGAAGGCGCAGCCTGAGCCGTTAAAAATATTTGCGACCGTTAAAATCTGTGTATACCGTCGCAAACTTCAAAATTACGGCATGGTTATTGCTATTCTAACGCTCTTGCATACTACCCTCAATCGAACCCCCGTTTTTATGTTTTAAGCGAGAAAGAAAATGGCCGCCCAAAATCCGGTAAACAGCTCTCTTGCTAGGGACATTATTACCGACAGTAAACAAGGAATTTTTCCGTCGCAAATTTTCGCCATCTGACCAAACAGATTGCTCGAAATTTTTTTAGTGCGTTAGAATAGGAATTGAAAGTCCTCAACATTAAAACTGGTTTAAAGCCCCAGCCCTAAACTTAAGTAAGAATATACGATTGAAAAATCATATTTGTCCGTATAGAATCCAATATAGAACACAAAAGGTCTGATCGAATTCTTTCTTATAGACGGGATTTTCAATGATATTGTTAAATTATCGTTAACGAACTTTTAAGAAGCTTAATATAATGGAGCTATATTTAGCACCGATGAAGAGACCACTTCATGCGCGATCTTGATTTCTGTGACGTTTCGGACATCCTACTTTCGCTTTTAGTCGCGCGGACCAAATTTATTTTATTAAATTAAAATTTTATTAGCCCGAACTAATGCTGCAAATTTGTGCCTATAGTTCCAAATACATGTAATATTTCATAAAAGAGCAGGTTAAATTGAATAAATTACGCTTTAAGTCATACGCAACGTAGTACATGTAATTCGCAAATAAAACAAAAACATTTGTCTCTTTTCTTTTAGTAGGAAAAGGACATGCGGCTGGACTATGTCCCCAGTAAATTAGGTTAACGTGTTCCACATTTGTTTTGTTATTTTTGTTTTGCAGTCTTAAGATTATTATACATGTTTGTTTACATTTAATATAATTGGTTTATTATATTGTGTTTCAAAGTAGGAAAAGATGCTATTAGACCTTGAGCTGCCAATAGACCCCCCTCCCCCCCCCCTAATAGAATTTTGAAGGGTATGTTTTTCTGAAAGCCTATACCATTCTACGCATTTTGCAAGTTGTTTGCACTCTGGCGAGTGGGGCGTTTTTCCGTAACGCCTGTTTGAATATGTTACCTTTGAAAAAAAGTTTGTGTAAGAATGAAATATTTGACAATTGTAAAAGTTCTAAAATAAACCTATTTATTCTACACCAGGAAGCTCTACACTACATTCTTATGCAATAAAACATCTGTAACCTAAGGTATTGCTTTAAAATTGTGATTAAGTTATGTTACTTAACATAGAAACCTAGTAAAATTAGATGTATGAAACATTTCTTACGTGCAGTAGCAAGTAATTTGTGCTTATAAGTAAAATATAGTAAGTTAAATGAGAATTCAGGACAAATGTAATACAGTGATATACATTGGGACATAAGCCCGTAACGCTATATTGAAATATGTTACCGAAAGAAAAGAAAATGGGAAAACATGCCATAAATGTATTAGACCTTGAGCTGCCAATAGACCCTCTCCCCCTGGGGGAATTTTGAAGGGTATGTTTTTCTGAAAGCCTATCTCATTCTTCGCATTTTGCAATGTGTTTGCTTTCTGGCGAGTGGGGCGTTTTACCGTAACGCCTGTTTGAATATGTGACCTTTGTGAAAATTTTATGCGTTGAAGAAATAATTGGCAATTATAAAAGTTCTGAAATAAACCTATTTTTTCCCAGGAAGGTGGTGTTTTTTTTAAATTTTAAATGCAATAAAACATCTGCAACCTAAGGTATAGGTCTATAAATAGTCATTAAGATACATGTGTATGTTACTTAACATCAAAACCTAGTTTAAAAAGTTGTATGAAACATTTCTTACTTACATTAGCAAGTAATTTCTGTTTTATTTGCTTAATTCATTAATATAAATAAGAATGCAGTATTTTAATGTAATAAAGTCACATTGAGACACACTTCTTGTTTAATGTATGTAAATAAATACATATATTTGTAAATTCCAACCAACCAAAATATCTGAAAACAAACAATGGAAAAAACATCTCAAAGATAGCAAATAAAATATTTATAAATACATGTAAACTAAATTATAAAGAAATAAACTCTGAAAGACATATTGTGTGATTTAAAGGTAAACTGTGTTAAACACTTTGTTAATATTATCTTTAACTTTAGTTATATGTGACTTTAGTATTATGCTATATCATATACTTATGCCTATGGTTAATAAAATTGAAGTTTTGGTGTAATTGTTTTTGTTTTAAATACACCTCTTCATGAGTTTTAAAGATTAGTTAGCTTTATATCATAATAAAAATAAATACCATATCATAAATCACCATTTTTAAATATGTTACCCAAAAAAACGTATTTTAGTTACCAACCTTCCTGCATTTTATGTATCTGTATTAAAATAGGTAATATATATTAAGAATTATGTTACAAAAGGAAATTAAGGTATTGATGCTGGTGATATTAAACAGTAATTAATTTTTAATTTAAATTTAGTTAAACTTTAGAGGTTAATGATCTGTGTACTGCTCAATATGTCTTGAAATAAATTTGTATGATGTGGATGGTTCAAGTTCGTCCTATTTTAAATCTGTTCAAATTAACAATAAACCTATCAATATGGCTCAGTGACAACATTGTAATACAGCTTACGTTTGCATTAATCATGGGCTGTTGCATCCAGTCTAAAGCTAAGTCCAGATACTCTCGATTGGTTCTTACAAAATGTAGAAAAGAAAGAATAAATAAAATTAACATTTTTTTATCATTTTATTGTTCTATTTATGTTTTTAGTCATCCTATAATATGTTACCAATTTTTACTTTAATAATCAGCAAAATTAATAAGAAAAGAAAAGCAAGAAACTGCAAATGATTAGTTAATTAACATTTTGATAAATATTTTTATATAATATTATATTATGTTAAAGTTGATCTATAACAAATTTCAAAGCTACTTCATTTAAACTACACAAATAAGCTGATTAAATTATCTGATGTTCGAAATGTTTTTAAAAGTAGTTTTTTTAAATCTAAAATACCGGTACTAAGGTTCGGTGTAGAATTTGTAAAACATTGAAGCATTATATAGCAATTTTTTGACTCGAGAAAAAGAATTTTTAACTAAAAAAATTATTATACATAAGTCAACGTTAACTTGTCTATTAGCTTATCATCACCTGCATTACACAGATTGTCTTTCAGATAAGGATGTTTCTCTTTAACACTTGTTTGTCTTTAAGAAAAATAACATTCTACAAAGATCTTACGGAATTCTTAACATATTCTTAAGCATTCTTTGAACAATGGAAAAAATAATGTTTCATTTAGGACAATTTATTTTTCTTATTTCAAATGTTTTATTTAACAGCAATGTCAGTTATTATTGCTCTAAAAGACCAGAACTGGTGCTTTCAACCTTGTTTTTAGTAAATATAGTTTATAGAAAGTTCATATTCACATTATGAATGACTCTACGGTAATCTAGATACAAACTACCGGGTAAAACACGGTTTTTGAAATTTATTTTCTTTATTCTAAGTGATCTTTCTGAAAAACATTATTTAAATAATTAGGTAACATATAATTAGTTTTAATAATTTTTGTTTGTAACACTTTTCAAAGCAATATATTTGTCTCTTGTATTTTTACTTTTTTGGAACCAATTCTATTTTTTTTTAGAATTCAATTCATAAATGCATTGTACTTTGTCAATATTGTAACTTCGGAATTATATGTTACGGAAGGTTTAAAATGGACAAGCTTAAACACTTTAACATTTTAACCACATAACATAACATAACATAGTATACACAAGAAACTTCTTACTATTATTATTTTACAGTTTAATCTAAAATGATTGCATAGTCGTGATACAGTTTTGTAAATGTAATCAGTTCTTTGTACAACTATATCAGTTTTAGAGAAAATACTTCATTCAATCATTAATATTAGTTACAAAAAACGTCTGTGAATGTAATAAGAAATCTACACAGGGCTAACAAACATCAGGACATTGCACAGAGCACACATAGTTAATTTCTTCAAATAGATATCAGCTAACACCATTAAAAATAAATAAAAAAAAGGAAATAAGCCTTATTTTAATAAGTAACATATGTTATGTATGTTGAAAATTTGAAGTCATGCAAGTTTCAAGAACACTTACATTTATAAAGCTCAATAATTTAATTAAACTCTATATTATATGCTTGTTTATCCCAAAACATGAATATAATGTTTGAATTAGCGATATGGTAACATATAAGATTATGGTAAAATTATTACAATTGCCAGTGTGATTTTTATGAAAATCACACGGTTTTATATTGTTTGATCATGCAGCTTTCAAAAACATGTATTATTGCCTAAGTTTGATTACAAATAAATCTTTTTAGGGTTATGTATGTTATACACTAAAAATGTTACTTAATTGCAAATATTTTGAAATGAAAACTACATCAATCAACAGATAATCCTTCATCCTTATATAAAAATACAAGTTTTATGAAATCGTATCTGGAATAGAGCAGAATTAAAGATTCAAAATCCATATATTTTTTCTACAAATTTTAGAGGTAACATATTAAAACCTCCGTAACACCCTTATGCCCCACTCGCCAGAGTGCAAACACACTGCAAAATATCCAGGACATAACAGGCTTTCAGAAAAATCATGTCTACAAAATTCCCTAAGGGGGGGGGGGGAGCAAACATGTTCCTGGCCACCGGCCTATATATTCTCGTCTGTTTAAGTTTCACGGAAAACCTTAAGTATTAATGGTGATTAAGCATAGCTATTTTTATTTATATCTCTTTTTGTTTTTAATTCAATCCAAGTTAATCATAATTCCTTTTTTATGTCTTAACTTCAGTTTAATGCTTCGACCTTAAAATCTCGTGTGCTTTAAGAAATTAGAAACGCAACTTCTGTTAACACGAAATATATTTCGCGTTTAAAGAAGTTGCTCTTTTATTATGTTTAGCCTAATACACTTACGAGATAATTTTTCTGTTTACTTTAAAGAAATCGGTTTCTAATTTTTTAAAGTATTTGATTCTGTCTTCGCAGAATTTAGCTGTATAAAATCTGCATTTTCGGAGAAGCCTTTTCCATTGTTCATTTAGTTCAATGTCGGGCTTTGAATCTAAATATAAAGCAGTGCTGTCCAATTGTTCCGAGAATGGGTATTTTGTCACATGTTGTATGACTGTAAATTATATGTTTTTTTTTCTTTAATTTCTATATTTATTTCTATTTATAAATACATAAATATGGCCCATTTGTTACGTTTGGTATAAACTGGTATATTTTGACGCAATCTAGACCAAACCTAGGTCAAGTTTTTCTTGATGAAATCTAAATCAGGTTTGAAACTTGTTAATGTAGAGTCTATATTAGTACATAGATTGATATTAGGTGAACACTGTTAATAGATCGAAATAATTCCTTTAGGACATCGGGTAATAACCGGGATCATTTCCCTTAGTCAGTATTTCATCCAGTGATTGTAACGTATATCAGGGCTATCCGATCAACTTTTTTGGGGGTTGTCCCGGTTAGCTCAGTTGGTTGCGTTGCAGGAATTGCAGGGCTAGGCGCTGTCGCCGTGACGGCGCGTGTTCGCTCCCAGGTAGAGGCATTATTTCAAAGAAAATGGGCTAGTTTTTTTTTAGAAAGATTACAATTTTAAATAAAATCGTCATTATTTTATAAGGGAGATCAGAATTTTATAGAAATAGGCACTGGGTATCTTTTATGCTGTCAATACATACACACAAAATGACATAAATTGTAAATTGTATTGATGTTGTCATAACAACAGAGACATCTAATCATAGCATGAACACAAACTCTATGTTATCTCGACAAGTGACTCTTTCTTTGATAATTTTATCTTATTAATATTATTTGTTTTAATCGCATATGTATGCCTCGCTAAATGTAAACAAAAACTCACGACAAAACTATTACCTGCCTTCGTAACAAAACGGCGTGCGGTTTGACATCGTCAGCACACAGTGTAAACAGAATATGCAACATTTAAAACATAAAATACATAGTAATTGGATATAGAACCGACCAAAAGAAAAAAAATGAAGTAAAATATAGTAGGTATTAGTACTATGATTCAATAAATTGATTCGACAATTCCAAAAAAAAAAAGAATTCGCATGATTTAGTTTGTATCAGATTTGTAAAAGGGGCGACTACGTTGCCAATCTAGGCTAGGCACGATCTATATCATTACGAAACCATTCAAAGGGTTACAGATAATTCAACATCCTCGTTAAAATTAAAAACAAAGATAATATTTTATTAAACCCACATGATATTGAACTAAAATTTTACAACTGTTTTTATAATTATGAATGTTTAAAATCAAAACCCCCAAAATAACTGGCAAAAAAGAGGACGTATCCGGCGTAGCTAGATAAGGCAAAAATCTATGGTATTGTCGTACATGTTCACATAGAAACAATAAAATAATTGAGCTGAAGTGTGTCATTGAAGAATCATTAATGATAACTTGTACCGAGGTATACTAAATATGAACTGGATTTTCGAATAAGTTGGTTTAACACCAAGTGTCAAAAGTTAACAGGCTACACTCCAAAGGTTCTTTTTAGGTCAGCTTGTCATTGTTTTAATTGGGCCGTAAAAAGTCTCCCCGTACATATAGTCAGAATTGTTATCAGTAAAACATCCGATACCGATGTCGTGCGGTGATGATTACGAATAATTATCAGGGCTATCCGATCAACCTGTTTTTGGAGTTGTCCCGGTTAGCGCAATTGGTTGCAGAGCGAGGCGTTGTCGCCGTAACGGTGCGGGTTCGCTCCCAGGTAGAGGCAATATCAATTTTAAACAAGCAAATCAAGCAAAATCAATGACTTGAATTGAATTTGCATTTTCACTGGTGACAATCAACCTGTGATTGTGCATGTCATACAACAATGCGCATGGACGTTCTATACAACGTTCTACCGACAGGAGCTCTCCAATATATGTCCCGTCCTCCTTAAACATAATGATGTTTCTAGATTCCCCTCCGCTTACAAACACAGTTCCATCAGTAGCCACACACACTCCCCTGCTATATTTTTTTTACAGATGGTTCTTATGATAATTATACCTTATGGACTTGTCAAGACCTTATAGAGTCGCTAACTTTCTTACTAGATAATATTTATGTTAGATTCGGTACCTCTATTTATAAACAAGTAATAGGCATCCCAATGGGTACTAATTGTGCACCCCTTGTTGCTGATCTGTTTTTATACTGTTATGAAAGAGACTTTATGTTATCTCTTTCTACTGAACATCAAGATGATATAATTACAGCTTTTAACAACACCTCGAGGTACCTTGATGATTTATTAAATATAGACAATAACCATTTTCCATTACTTGTTAATAAGATTTATCCTAAAGAACTACAACTTAACAAAGCGAACACTTCAGAAAAGCAAGCAAACTTTCTCGATCTAAATCTGTCCATTGAAAATGGTTATGTCACTACTAAAATTTATGATAAAAGAGATGATTTTAATTTTAATATAGTAAATTTTCCGTTTTTAGACGGCGATGTTCCCCGTGCAACATCTTATGGGGTTTATATCTCACAGCTTGTTCGCTTTTCAAGAGCTTGCAACAATGTTAATGATTTCAATGAACGTAATCTTTGCATTACAGAAAAACTTTTAAAACAAGGTTATCGGTATCACAAATTAAGGAAAACCTTTTGCAAGTTTTATCGCCGATACCCAGATTTAATTCATAAATACAAATGCAGTTTAAAATCACTTTTGCAACAAGGTATTTCACAACCAGTTTTTTATGGAGATTTAATTTATAAACTTAAAAAGATAAAAGGCAGTGTTAATTTCTCCCGGTTATTCGTAAAAACCATCTGTAAATTTAAAAAGAAAGGTTACCAACATGATATTTTACAGCGCTCTGCAGGCCTAGTGGTTAACCCTTCTACAGTTGATCATTATGCTTACCTCTTTGATTGCACGACGGTGGCAGGGGTTTAAGAGTTTATGAAGGTTAATGGGGAAATCTTTTCTTAAAAGAACCTAGAAGCTCGATTTGTTTCTTTTATCCCTGTCATCGTGTTCTTGCTGATTTTACTCCAGATGCTCTGGTCTCGGAAAGATCATTGAGTACCCGCCCTTTGGCTTTGCAATGCTATTAGCTTCTTATGTTTTTATGTTTGTATGCTTTTGCATACAACATTGTTGAGCTGATGGGTGGGTTGGAGTTATTTCACCAAGACAATTTGTACTTGTCTTGTGATACGAGAACCTGTTGGGGCAAGTGTGAGGTTGGTGCACCCTAGAACCTGGTTTAAACCCCCAGTGGCAATTTGATTTGCCACTGACCGTTCCAAGGCGGTAACCCCTCGGGTTCTCATTTTTGTTTTTTGTTAGTGGCGTCCTTTTTGAAACTGATTATTTTATTAACCATGCTCTCTCCCCCTCTCTTCTTCTTGACTGTGTGGGGAGGCTGTTGTTTTCTGAATGTGGCAATTCCTGATATGCATATTTCACCTTTTTTTTAAAGCATCATTACAATATTTCTTTGTGAACTCTCCCACTTCAATATCATAGCAAACTGCTCCGTGCATGCCCAAATTAGCTATTAGAATGCATTTGCCGTCTCTCGAAAACGACATCTGTTGAAAGTGACCAGTGATCGATGTTTTCTGAACAATTTTAATGCTTTTGCCGTTCGTGTCATACGCTTCCAGTCCCTGAGTTGAAGTAACCCAATATACCCCTTTTCGATATACAAGTCCAATTAAAAGCTGTTGCGCTGTAATTTGCTTTCTAACATTACGTTTTTTGCTTATGTCGTATAAGACAACACCGTCAACAAGTTTTACAGCTACTTCATTATTTTCCATGCAGAAAACTCCTAGTGGGTCAGATTCTAACATATGTAAATCAGTTAACTGCAACTCATCATTAAGCACCTTTAATGCCCTCTGTTTGTGATCGGCAAGAATAAAGGTACCATCTGACATCTGACACAAGTCTACAATTAAACATGTTGAGTTTTGTTCATTAGGAAATTTCACGTTTACTTTTTTAATCGATTTTATTTTATACGAATCTTTAAAAGTAGACAGAGTTGCCAATGACTTCATAGCTACGACTTGTTTCAAAAAAGAATTCTTCTCCATAATCAAAGTTTCGTCCGATTTCTGCCTAATGTTACCATTTATTTCTTTAGCAGATGCTAACTCTTTTTTCCCCGTCTTTAAAACGATGAACGCTTGCTCTGTATCAGAATCACTTATTGACTTCATTTTGTGACATGTATCACTAAGTTCTTTACCGAAATCCTTCACTAACGTTATGTCTTGTTGAATCTGCTCTCTTGTTTCGTTTGTTTTCACGTACAAATCTTCCTTTGCCAACTCAGAAAGATCGTTTATCTTGTCTACCAATTCCGTTCGTGTGTTTTCGATTTCATTTAACAATTTCCCTTGGTTTTCATCATGTTTGGCAAGGCTATTTTGCTTTTTCTGTACCGTATCTTTAATGAGTGTAAGACATGCACCTATCTCATCAATTAATGGCTTCAGGTCAATATTTGTTTGATGTGATACCTCTTCGGCTAATGTGGAAACATTCTTACAATTTCTGAAATAAAATTGCAGTTTAATATATTTAGTACCAGTAACGTATTGAATTGTTGATCTAATTTCGTTTCCTAGGTAACGACCTTCAAAAATATACCAGATATCGGCGTTACGTACATATTTGTCCCCATCCTTTATTTCAGCTATTGATAAATATATCCTTCCCTTCCCTCCCGCCCCGCCAAGTCCTCTTCTCCAACCCCATCATCCTCACCCTCACCTTTCCCTTCCATCACTTTAATCACATAGGAAATTTTGTATATGATAATAAACAGCAAACGGATTGTGATAAATAGAATTTTAATATGTGGAAAGTTGTAAAGAATACTAAAGAAATAAGTAAAAATCACCTATAGCAAATGTGAATTTGTGCATTTTTAAAACACAAGACAGCACCAATCACAAACGCGAAACGGTTATAGAAGTGTATGTTGATGATTCTAAAATATGAACTTTATGTGTTTTAACGTTTTTCAAGTGCATCATATTTTTTACTTTTTAAACGTTATCTAAAATAATCGTTGTGTTTATAACCGATCAGAAATCTGCTCTGCATGTAACTGACTACAACAAGTTTACATACAACTTGTTAAACTTAACACCATTTAGAATTAGACCGCAAATGGTTACTTTTAAAATAACTAATTGGTTAACTCATTTGTAATTAGATACTTACCTATGATCCGTTGCAATACACAAAACATAGTATACCATGTCGTGTGTCGGGCAATATTTGGAAATCTCCTTTGAAGGGTGAATGCGACATGTAATTTTCCTCGTCACCGTTTGAAACCCAACTATTATTTCTCCAGCAACATCTCTATCGAATAGTTTGTGGTCTCGGGTAGCTGCAAACTTTCTATGATATTTTATACATGCTGAACAAAGGTGTTCTTTGCAATCAGCGCAGAATTTAATTGCGGGTTCACTGTCCCCGTCTTCTTTACACGGGGTGCACTGGATATTCAAGTCAGCGCATGAACTTGACGAATTCGCCAGCTCGTTAACATACTCTTCAGACATTATAGATTGACACTGGAAAAATCAGCAAATAGCGGATCATGATTGTATTATGAACGTAACAGTTTTCATTATATAGATCCATTGCCGTTTTATGACACTTTCTTAGAAAAACTACAACAAAGCTTTATCTGGAATAACGATAGACAGTACCATGCATTGCATAATTCTAAATGTTAAATTGTGTTCCGTCGTTTTCGAGTTAAGTACTAATGGATTCTTTTATATTGACGATGAGTAGTGTTTGGTTATATGAGATTATTAAAAACCTTAGTTAATTAGAAACAACGAAACGTAAAACAATCTCTTGAAGTTGTTTTTATTTTTGGCAAAATATGATAAAGTATTCTTCTAAAAAAACATTGCATAAAGCTATCTTTAAATGCAATAAAACATCTGCAACCTAAGGTATAGGTCTATAAATAGTCATTAAGATACATGTGTATGTTACTTAACATCAAAACCTAGTTTAAAAAGTTGTATGAAACATTTCTTACTTACATTAGCAAGTAATTTCTGTTTTATTTGCTTAATTCATTAATATAAATAAGAATGCAGTATTTTAATGTAATAAAGTCACATTGAGACACACTTTAATGTATGTAAATAAATACATATATTTGTAAATTCCAACCAACCAAAATATCTGAAAACAAACAATGGAAAAAACATCTCAAAGATAGCAAATAAAATATTTATAAATACATGTAAACTAAATTATAAAGAAATAAACTCTGAAAGACATATTGTGTAATTTAAAGGTAAACTGTGTTAAACACTTTGTTAATATTATCTTTAACTTTAGTTATATGTGACTTTAGTATTATGCTATATCATATACTTATGCCTATGGTTAATAAAATTGAAGTTTTGGTGTAATTGTTTTTGTTTTAAATACACCTCTTCATGAGTTTTAAAGATTAGTTAGCTTTATATCATAATAAAAATAAATACCATATCATAAATCACCATTTTTAAATATGTTACCCAAAAAACGTATTTTAGTTACCAACCTTCCTGCATTTTATGTATCTGTATTAAAATAGGTAATATATATTAAGAATTATGTTACAAAAGGAAATTAAGGTATTGATGCTGGTGATATTAAACAGTAATTAATTTTTAATTTAAATTTAGTTAAACTTTAGAGGTTAATGATCTGTGTACTGCTCAATATGTCTTGAAATAAATTTGTATGATGTGGATGGTTCAAGTTCGTCCTATTTTAAATCTGTTCAAATTAACAATAAACCTATCAATATGGCTCAGTGACAACATTGTAATACAGCTTACGTTTGCATTAATCATGGGCTGTTGCATCCAGTCTAAAGCTAAGTCCAGATACTCTCGATTGGTTCTTACAAAATGTAGAAAAGAAAGAATAAATAAAATTAACATTTTTTTATCATTTTATTGTTCTATTTATGTTTTTAGTCATCCTATAATATGTTACCAATTTTTACTTTAATAATCAGCAAAATTAATAAGAAAAGAAAAGCAAGAAACTGCAAATGATTAGTTAATTAACATTTTGATAAATATTTTTATATAATATTATATTATGTTAAAGTTGATCTATAACAAATTTCAAAGCTACTTCATTTAAACTACACAAATAAGCTGATTAAATTATCTGATGTTCGAAATGTTTTTAAAAGTAGTTTTTTTTAATCTAAAATACCGGTACTAAGGTTCGGTGTAGAATTTGTAAAACATTGAAGCATTATATAGCAATTTTTTTGACTCGAGTAAAAGAATTTTTAACTAAAAAAATTATTATACATAAGTCAACGTTAACTTGTCTATTAGCTTATCATCACCTGCATTACACAGATTGTCTTTCAGATAAGGATGTTTCTCTTTAACACTTGTTTGTCTTTAAGAAAAATAACATTCTACAAAGATCTTACGGAATTCTTAACATATTCTTAAGCATTCTTTGAACAATGGAAAAAATAATGTTTCATTTAGGACAATTTATTTTTCTTATTTCAAATGTTTTATTTAACAGCAATGTCAGTTATTATTGCTCTAAAAGACCAGAACTGGTGCTTTCAACCTTGTTTTTAGTAAATATAGTTTATAGAAAGTTCATATTCACATTATGAATGACTCTACGGTAATCTAGATACAAACTACCGGGTAAAACACGGTTTTTGAAATTTATTTTCTTTATTCTAAGTGATCTTTCTGAAAAACATTATTTAAATAATTAGGTAACATATAATTAGTTTTAATAATTTTTGTTTGTAACACTTTTCAAAGCAATATTTTTGTCTCTTGTATTTTTACTTTTTTGGAACCAATTCTATTTTTTTTTAGAATTTAATTCATAAATGCATTGTACTTTGTCAATATTGTAACTTCGGAATTATATGTTACGGAAGGTTTAAAATGGACAAGCTTAAACACTTTAACATTTTAACCACATAACATAACATAACATAGTATACACAAGAAACTTCTTACTATTATTATTTTACAGTTTAATCTAAAATGATTGCATAGTCGTGATACAGTTTTGTAAATGTAATCAGTTCTTTGTACAACTATATCAGTTTTAGAGAAAATACTTCATTCAATCATTAATATTAGTTACAAAAAACGTCTGTGAATGTAATAAGAAATCTACACAGGGCTAACAAACATCAGGACATTGCACAGAGCACACATAGTTAATTTCTTCAAATAGATATCAGCTAACACCATTAAAAATAAATAAAAAAACGGAAATAAGCCTTATTTTAATAAGTAACATATGTTATGTATGTTGAAAATTTGAAGTCATGCAAGTTTCAAGAACACTTACATTTATAAAGCTCAATAATTTAATTAAACTCTATATTATATGCTTGTTTATCCCAAAACATGAATATAATGTTTGAATTAGCGATATGGTAACATATAAGATTATGGTAAAATTATTACAATTGCCAGTGTGATTTTTATGAAAATCACACGGTTTTATATTGTTTGATCATGCAGCTTTCAAAAACATGTATTATTGCCTAAGTTTGATTACAAATAAATCTTTTTAGGGTTATGTATGTTATACACTAAAAATGTTACTTAATTGCAAATATTTTGAAATGAAAACTACATCAATCAACAGATAATCCTTCATCCTTATATAAAAATACAAGTTTTATGAAATCGTATCTGGAATAGAGCAGAATTAAAGATTCAAAATCCATATATTTTTTCTACAAATTTTAGTGGTAACATATTAAAACCTCCGTAACACCCTTATGCCCCACTCGCCAGAGTGCAAACACACTGCAAAATATCCAGGACATAACAGGCTTTCAGAAAAATCATGTCTACAAAATTCCCTAAGGGGGGGGGGGGAGCAAACATGTTCCTGGCCACCGGCCTATATATTCTCGTCTGTTTAAGTTTCACGGAAAACCTTAAGTATTAATGGTGATTAAGCATAGCTAATTTTATTTATATCTCTTTTTGTTTTTAATTCAATCCAAGTTAATCATAATTCCTTTTTTATGTCTTAACTTCAGTTTAATGCTTCGACCTTAAAATCTCTTGTGCTTTAAGAAATTAGAAACGCAACTTCTGTTAACACGAAATATATTTCGCGTTTAAAGAAGTTGCTCTTTTATTATGTTTAGCCTAATACACTTACGAGATAATTTTTCTGTTTACTTTAAAGAAATCGGTTTCTAATTTTTTAAAGTATTTGATTCTGTCTTCGCAGAATTTAGCTGTATAAAATCTGCATTTTCGGAGAAGCCTTTTCCATTGTTCATTTAGTTCAATGTCGGGCTTTGAATCTAAATATAAAGCAGTGCTGTCCAATTGTTCCGAGAATGGGTATTTTGTCACATGTTGTATGACTGTAAATTATATGTTTTTTTTTCTTTAATTTCTATATTTATTTCTATTTATAAATACATAAATATGGCCCATTTGTTACGTTTGGTATAAACTGGTATATTTTGACGCAATCTAGACCAAACCTAGGTCAAGTTTTTCTTGATGAAATCTAAATCAGGTTTGAAACTTGTTAATGTAGAGTCTATATTAGTACATAGATTGATATTAGGTGAACACTGTTAATAGATCGAAATAATTCCTTTAGGACATCGGGTAATAACCGGGATCATTTCCCTTAGTCAGTATTTCATCCAGTGATTGTAACGTATATCAGGGCTATCCGATCAACTTTTTTGGGGGTTGTCCCGGTTAGCTCAGTTGGTTGCGTTGCAGGAATTGCAGGGCTAGGCGCTGTCGCCGTGACGGCGCGTGTTCGCTCCCAGGTAGGCATTATTTCAAAGAAAATGGGCTAGTTTTTTTTTAGAAAGATTACAATTTTAAATAAAATCGTCATTATTTTATAAGGGAGATCAGAATTTTATAGAAATAGGTCGTTATTAAATTTAAAAGAATTACCAGGTGTCGTTATTCTTCGGGGGTCAGTTCACAAGGCTACACCGGACAAAATTTTGCTTCAAGGTGAATTATAATAATTACTGTGAATTGTTTTGAAATCAATCTATAAATAAGAAAGTAATTGACCGTTCAATATTTTGCTTCAAAGTCATGCTGTGAGCTGTGATCTTGACCTTACAGGTAACGATCTAAATGTTGCACATGACACGTTCTCTGGATATGGCAATCATTTCGATGACATTTTGTTTATTCAACTAAAAATATCATAATTATTAACCGGACATTTTTGCATCAAGGTCAAGCTGTGACCCTGACCTTCAAGGTTGCGACCCAAATTATTGCACATGACATGTCGTCTTGATATGGCAATCATTTTGATATTTTTAATCCAACTATAAATATAGAAGTTATAGACCGGACTATGTTTTCATCAACAGAAAGGTCTTCTTTGACCTTTAAGGAAGCAACCCAAATTTTGCCTGCGACACGTCATCTTGATACATGTACGTAGATAATTTTCAACTGCGACCTCAAGTTACAAAGTAATGGGCCGGACACGAACGAGGTACGGAAGGACATAATTACTGAGGGACGGAAAGACGGACAGACACATTAGATGACTACTATATGCCTCCCCGAATGAAAGAACATAATATACTGAATAAAAATAAAAAGTATCCACTTTTTATGCTTATATTCTCATTAACATATTTTCATTTAATCACGTACGCTTTGAATGGTGTTCAATTGGTTAATCTCAGTTGTTTTCAATTTCTATTGTTCATAAACATAATCTTCCACACCAAGACCTAAGCAACGGCAAGTCGAATAACAATTAATAATGGATTACAAAACGTTACATATTCAATTTAAAGGGAGGTAATTGGAAATGGTTGGAAATTCTAGCGTAGTTTATCGAGGACTACTTGTTTTATTGACGAATGTTCCATGATTTTATTGATCACAAGAGGTGGAAATATTGATTTAATTCAAACCAATATAAATACTTCAAAGAATCACTGACTTTTTCCTGGAACCCTCATTACAACAAAGGGAAAGATAACTAAGTTGTGGCTGCAGATTTTCAAGAAAACTTTTTCTCTTTGCAATGATAACAGAAATGCAAAGTTGTCCACATACAGATTTCTCAGTTTTCGTTTTCAAATTTTACAAAATGTAAGATAGGAAAGTGGATACTTTTTATTTTTGTTGAGTATAAATCAGAAAATAAATATGTTGCCTCAGTTGAAGACATGTTTTCTAAATGATCTTTGTCGTGGTCTTCTTCTAATTCTGGAACTAGTTTAAAATGAACTAATTTGGTGGTGTATTAGTGGCGTATTTATTTTGTTTTTGAACTGGCTGTCACTGTCTGAAGATTTTGTTGGTTCTTTCATTATTGAAGATTTGGAATCAAAACTATTTTCGTTGCCGCTAATATTTGGCCCAAATGTATCGTATGTCCTTAAACGATTATTCCGGTCGTCAATTGACTGTGATATGTAGGACACCTTTTCTGTAGGGTGATCATTATTAACACAGTGGCACTGGGTATCTTTTATGCTGTCAATACATACACACAAAATGACATAAATTGTAAATTGTATTGATGTTGTCATAACAACAGAGACATCTAATCATAGCATGAACACAAACTCTATGTTATCTCGACAAGTGACTCTTTCTTTGATAATTTTATCTTATTAATATTATTTGTTTTAATCGCATATGTATGCCTCGCTAGATGTAAACAAAAACTCACGACAAAACTATTACCTGCCTTCGTAACAAAACGGCGTGCGGTTTGACATCGTCAGCACACAGTGTAAACAGAATATGCAACATTTAAAACATAAAATACATAGTAATTGGATATAGAACCGACCAAAAGAAAAAAAATGAAGTAAAATATAGTAGGTATTAGTACTATGATTCAATAAATTGATTCGACAATTCCAAAAAAAAAAGAATTCGCATGATTAAGTTTGTATCAGATTTGTAAAAGGGGCGACTACGTTGCCAATCTAGGCTAGGCACGATCTATATCATTACGAAACCATTCAAAGGGTTACAGATAATTCAACATCCTCGTTAAAATTAAAAACAAAGATAATATTTTATTAAACCCACATGATATTGAACTAAAATTTTACAACTGTTTTTATAATTATGAATGTTTAAAATCAAAACCCCCAAAATAACTGGCAAAAAAGAGGACGTATCCGGCGTAGCTAGATAAGGCAAAAATCTATGGTATTGTCGTACATGTTCACATAGAAACAATAAAATAATTGAGCTGAAGTGTGTCATTGAAGAATCATTAATGATAACTTGTACCGAGGTATACTAAATATGAACTGGATTTTCGAATAAGTTGGTTTAACACCAAGTGTCAAAAGTTAACAGGCTACACTCCAAAGGTTCTGTTTAGGTCAGCTTGTCATTGTTTTAATTGGGCCGTAAAAAGTCTCCCCGTACATATAGTCAGAATTGTTATCAGTAAAACATCCGATACCGATGTCGTGCGGTGATGATTACGAATAATTATCAGGGCTATCCGATCAACCTGTTTTTGGAGTTGTCCCGGTTAGCGCAATTGGTTGCAGAGCGAGGCGTTGTCGCCGTAACGGTGCGGGTTCGCTCCCAGGTAGAGGCAATATCAATTTTAAACAAGCAAATCAAGCAAAATCAATGACTTGAATTGAATTTGCATTTTCACTGGTGACAATCAACCTGTGATTGTGCATGTCATACAACAATGCGCATGGACGTTCTATACAACGTTCTACCGACAGGAGCTCTCCAATATATGTCCCGTCCTCCTTAAACATAATGATGTTTCTAGATTGCCCTCCGCTTACAAACACAGTTCCATCAGTAGCCACACACACTCCCCTGCTATATTTTAAAGCATCATTACAATATTTCTTTGTGAACTCTCCCACTTCAATATCATAGCAAACTGCTCCGTGCATGCCCAAATTAGCTATTAGAATGCATTTGCCGTCTCTCGAAAACGACATCTGTTGAAAGTGACCAGTGATCGATGTTTTCTGAACAATTTTAATGCTTTTGCCGTTCGTGTCATACGCTTCCAGTCCCTGAGTTGAAGTAACCCAATATACCCCTTTTCGATATACAAGTCCAATTAAAAGCTGTTGCGCTGTTATTTGCTTTCTAACATTACGTTTCTTGCTTATGTCGTATAAGACAACACCGTCAACAAGTTTTACAGCTACTTCATTATTTTCCATGCAGAAAACTCCTAGTGGGTCAGATTCTAACATATGTAAATCAGTTAACTGCAACTCATCATTAAGCACCTTTAATGCCCTCTGTTTGTGATCGGCAAGAATAAAGGTACCATCTGACATCTGACACAAGTCTACAATTGAACATGTTGAGTTTTGTTCATTAGGAAATTTCACGTTTACTTTTTTAATCGATTTTATTTTATACGAATCTTTAAAAGTAGACAGAGTTGCCAATGACTTCATAGCTACGACTTGTTTCAAAAAAGAATTCTTCTCCATAATCAAAGTTTCGTCCGATTTCTGCCTAATGTTACCATTTATTTCTTTAGCAGATGCTAACTCTTTTTTCCCCGTATTTAAAACGATGAACGCTTGCTCTGTATCAGAATCACTTATTGACTTCATTTTGTGACATGTATCACTAAGTTCTTTACCGAAATCCTTCACTAACGTTATGTCTTGTTGAATCTGCTCTCTTGTTTCGTTTGTTTTCACGTACAAATCTTCCTTTGCCAACTCAGAAAGATCGTTTATCTTGTCTACCAATTCCGTTCGTGTGTTTTCGATTTCATTTAACAATTTCCCTTGGTTTTCATCATGTTTGGCAAGGCTATTTTGCTTTTTCTGTACCGTATCTTTAATGAGTGTAAGACATGCACCTATCTCATCAATTAATGGCTTCAGGTCAATATTTGTTTGATGTGATACCTCTTCGGCTAATGTGGAAACATTCTTACAATTTCTGAAATAAAATTGCAGTTTAATATATTTAGTACCAGTAACGTATTGAATTGTTGATCTAATTTCGTTTCCTAGGTAACGACCTTCAAAAATATACCAGATATCGGCGTTACGTACATATTTGTCCCCATCCTTTATTTCAGCTATTGATAAATATATCCTTCCCTTCCCTCCCGCCCCGCCAAGTCCTCTTCTCCAACCCCATCATCCTCACCCTCACCTTTCCCTTCCATCACTTTAATCACATAGGAAATTTTGTATATGATAATAAACAGCAAACGGATTGTGATAAATAGAATTTTAATATGTGGAAAGTTGTAAAGAATACTAAAGAAATAAGTAAAAATCACCTATAGCAAATGTGAATTTGTGCATTTTTAAAACACAAGACAGCACCAATCACAAACGCGAAACGGTTATAGAAGTGTATGTTGATGATTCTAAAATATGAACTTTATGTGTTTTAACGTTTTTCAAGTGCATCATATTTTTTACTTTTTAAACGTTATCTAAAATAATCGTTGTGTTTATAACCGATCAGAAATCTGCTCTGCATGTAACTGACTACAACAAGTTTACATACAACTTGTTAAACTTAACACCATTTAGAATTAGACCGCAAATGGTTACTTTTAAAATAACTAATTGGTTAACTCATTTGTAATTAGATACTTACCTATGATCCGTTGCAATACACAAAACATAGTATACCATGTCGTGTGTCGGGCAATATTTGGAAATCTCCTTTGAAGGGTGAATGCGACATGTAATTTTCCTCGTCACCGTTTGAAACCCAACTATTATTTCTTCAGCAACATCTCTATCGAATAGTTTGTGGTCTCGGGTAGCTGCAAACTTTCTATGATATTTTATACATGCTGAACAAAGGTGTTCTTTGCAATCAGCGCAGAATTTAATTGCGGGTTCACTGTCCCCGTCTTCTTTACACGGGGTGCACTGGATATTCAAGTCAGCGCATGAACTTGACGAATTCGCCAGCTCGTTAACATACTCTTCAGACATTATAGATTGACACTGGAAAAATCAGCAAATAGCGGATCATGATTGTATTATGAACGTAACAGTTTTCATTATATAGATCCATTGCCGTTTTATGACACTTTCTTAGAAAAACTACAACAAAGCTTTATCTGGAATAACGATAGACAGTACCATGCATTGCATAATTCTAAATGTTAAATTGTGTTCCGTCGTTTTCGAGTTAAGTACTAATGGATTCTTTTATATTGACGATGAGTAGTGTTTGGTTATATGAGATTATTAAAAACCTTAGTTAATTAGAAACAACGAAACGTAAAAAAATCTCTTGAAGTTGTTTTTATTTTTGCCAAAATATGATAAAGTATTCTTCTAAAAAAAACATTGCATAAAGCTATCTACGATTAAACCGTTTTGAAATAAATTATGTTTTATTAATTCATTTTTTTTAATTTAAATTTGTTTGCGTTTTGCACAGGAACTTGACCTGTCTTTTTGGCTTAGAATAAGATAAATTAAATGATCAGTTTTTAAGCAGCGAAGATTTAATTTAAAAAAAAACAACCTCCCTTTACTATTTACTCTTGTCCTTCTGTTTTGCTAATTTAGGTATTGATGCTCTGGTCATAGTAAGGTCATCGTGTACCTTCCTTTTGTCCTTGTTCCTGGCATTGGCCACTACATATTACTTATATAAGCCACTTTATATTACTGCCATTAGCCACTACATATTACTTTCATTGGCCACTACATATAAGTGCTATAGGCAATTACATATTACTTTCATTGGCCATTACATATTACTTTCACTAGCCACTACATATTACTTTCCACACCGCCTAGCCCTGGTTTTAGCGAAACACCTTTCTACACAGGTAAATAATTGTAAAAAAATTGTACACATAGTTATCATATGGAGACTTCAGTGCGATAATAATATAATAATAAATGCCCATGTTCAGCGGCTTTAAGTCCCACCGGACAGTAAACAGTTATTTACCGGGATACTGAAAACATTAAACTTACCGAAATATTTAAACCAAATGCATTTTAAAAGTTCTCAAAGCTCAATCCAGAAGGACAGTTCATGACTTATGATCGTAAAGAGACAATTTTAGTTTCTTAGAAATGCTTCAGCAGCCACAAATCCAGTCTCGAAGTTGTAGCTCGAAAATTCTTGTACATGTAACGGGTTAAAGGGTGGGGTACGACTGCGTTGCATTCCTGGTGTATCTATATACCACATGTATAAGGCATATTGGGAAACTGTCACATATGCGGTATCTTATTTTTTGTTCTGATGAAAATTAAGGTTCCTATGGACTAAGTAATTGCATAACTTCATATATACGACTTCAAATAATCACTTTAAATAATACCTGGTAGATCGACATTGAGTTTTTAAAATCTGTTTTCAACTTGAATTATTGCTTATAGAAAATGCACACCACCTTATTATTATGACCTAAAATTCTAAATTTCGAAATTATATAGTTAACTGACCTCGATTATCTATCCAGTTTGCCGATCGCAGACGTGTATATTCATCCGATCTCCATATTCCAATTATTTCACCCTATAAATTTGTTTAGTTATCTTATCGATTTTGTTACATTGATAAACTTGAATGTGTACACTTTCAAAATTTAATCTATAACCTTCGTTTCGGACAAGGTGTTCTAAATTTTAACAGGACAAGGTCAATCTATTTATGTACAATTCTTTATATTCTATTGCATATTATATTTGTAAAACAAAGTTTCTATTACATTTGTGAACTTGTATTGTTTTCAGTTGAAGAGTTTTATTGTTGATAACTCAAAAGAGAGGTAGATCCTAATAAATAATGTTTTAACTTATGGAACAAATTTTTCACTTAAACATTAACGAATATGTATCCATTAAAGGGAATATGGGGTCAAATCAAGGGGTCTAACCTAAAGTAAGAAGATCGATGCTTTAAGACGGCCATTTCATGGAGAGTGGTGTCAATTGGTGATAAAACAGCATTGTTTTGTTTACATCGACCACTAATTCAGTAAAGTAAGTGCATTTTCTTGTGTTATAGGTATTGTGTATGAGATAACCACCTAGCCGCTTGTTTCAGACATCTGCTTCTGGTCCGTTTTTGTCTGTCCATGCAGTGGTTGAAGCGTGAAAGAAATGATAGCGGCCTAGGGGTCCAAACTCTGCAAAGTCTGCAGACTGATTTTGGGAGCTTTAGAGAATTAGATTTCGCCTTGCTGTGTTTGCGGGGTGCGGCATACATTATTTAACACTTTAGAACGTTTTCCTGTGCTAACAGGAGCCTCTGTGTTCATTTTTTTTTACATTTAAGACGATTTCATGGAGAACTGTCTCACTTTAGGACAATTTCATGGAGAACCGCCTTACTTTAGGACAATTTCATGGAGACTTACATAAGAAAGCCATTGTTAATGGATTTAACACCAACTCTTGTTTTCATTTTTTAGGTCTAGTTCCAAACATGAGAAAAAGAACAGTAGGGATTAAGTGCACCTACTAAAATATATCTGATTAAATTGATTTTATCAGAACTTGATTATATCTGAAGATGGTATTAAAGGCAGGGGATCGTAACCCTGAAGACTTGCAGACACTTTGCTTTTGGCCCAAGCAGATACCTTGTAAAATACCCACCATGTGGGAACAGCCTGATTGTAAAATTACCGCTAAATAA
This sequence comes from Corbicula japonica, assembly GCA_038501625.1. NCBI lineage: Eukaryota > Metazoa > Mollusca > Bivalvia > Venerida > Cyrenidae > Corbicula > Corbicula japonica. The sequence continues at coordinate 367,575 of JAZAYU010000041.1, forward strand.
ATAATAAAAATCAAGGACACTTTGGCGCTAAATAAAAACCATCACACTTGCCTCGCAGTGCCGAGACATCCGAATGGTTAAACATGGCTTTTCCCACCCGTACTTCCGGCAAGGGGGTGGGGGGTGGGAGAGTGGATTCATATGACTTTTCGACTGGTGCATACGTTAAAATGGGATGTCTTAAGGTGAAATTGTGTCGCGTAATCCGTTTTAAGCACTAAAGTATAGTACAGTCATGGATACCTAACATGCAATGATATACTGGTCTTAATTGTGCTCATTGCAGTAAATGAGTGCAGTTCTTGACTTGCCAATATAATCATGTTCAATACATGGTACAATTACAATAAAAATTACAGATATACTTCTGTTCATTATAAACTAATCAGTGTCTAACCTCTCCAAAATTCATAGCTCTCCATGAAATTGTCCTAAAGTGAGACAGTTCTCCATGAAATCGTCTTAAATGTAAAAAAAGAACACAGAGGCTCCTATTAGCACAGGAAACGTTCTAAAGTGTTAAATAATGTATGCCGCACCCCGCAAATTCCGACCGAGCCAGACCAGTACCCGATCGCTTGATCGGGCTTGATCGAGTTGATCAGATCGGCAGTGGGAACTCAGCTTTAAGAGGTCGGAAAGGTCTAGCTTGGTCGGCATCGATCGGGCTTCCTACCCGAATTTTTTTGACATGTCAAAAATATTCGAGTAGCGATCGAGTAGCAAAGTGGTCGAGAAGTCCTCGGGAAGCAATCGTGTATTGGTCGAGTAGAAGATCAAGTTGTTCGAGAAGGAATCGTGTAGAGATCTAGTTTGGTCGAGTTGACATCTTTTACCCGATCTGTACCCGATCTGTACCCGATCATCTCGACTTCTACTCGAGTATTATCCGATCGCAACCCGATATACTCGACCTCTTTTCAAACTTGTGTCCAGATTAACTAGACTGCTACTCGACTGCTACCCGAGCACACCCGATCATTTCCCGATTGATGTTCGACCATACACGAGCTAGACACTATTTATATGTAAAAATCTGAAAAAAAAACATTGAAAAACGGAAAAGTGTTAGAAATGAATATATTGGGAAAAAAAGAAAAAAGAAAAAAAAAAGACAAAAGACAAAACTCCCCAGACTTTTAAAAGTTTCGGTACACGACCTTCTACGACCCAAGTACGACCATGTCGATCTGGTCGGGTGAAGATCTGGCAGCGATCGAGCACAGGTCCAGTTGGTCGAGCTGTGGCCTTGTAAAGGTAGGGATGATCGAGCGGAAATCGGTAAGATGGTCGGGTTGACGTCGTGAAGGTGTCGTGAATAATCGTGTACAGGTCGTGTGTGATCGACTAGGGGTCGAGAAGAAGTCGTGTATACGGCATTAGTCGAGCTTGGTCGGGCTCAGTCGGGAAATTTAGGGGATCGGGATGATCGAGTTGATCGGATCGGCAGTGGGAACTCAGCATTAGGTTAGACCCATTGCAAATATAAGAGTGGCAGGTCAATATTGTTAGACAATACAACCTTCTCAATTTCAACTGTTCAATTATACACGCTTTTCGTGTGCAACTGTGCTTATAGCAGTACTTCTAGCTGTCAAATCGAGGGATGTTATTATGAGGCACATCTGATTGTTCAACCGAATACGTGTATTGTCCAACAATATTGATCTGGTACTTCATTAATATTCGTAAAGGTCATTGAATAAACGCGGTAGCAGCAAAAACACCGATATATTATTCAATTTACACCTCAGTGATGTGTGGAGTATTGGAATAGATGCCGGACTACCGATTGTAACATTTACGAATATGGGGTCAAATGCAAGAGTGCCAGGTCGATATTGTTGCACAATATAAACGTAGAAAACTTATATTTTCACCATCAATGTTTTTACCAATAATCAACAAATCAAAACGCACATTTCTTTTGCTGTTTAAATGCCCATGCACATGCTTTAAGAGGTCGCCATGTCTGGTTATTAAATAAATCATTGACACTTTAGTAAATGCAATAACAGCTGTATTACAGTTACTCGTTTTGCTTTACTTATGCATAATCTCTGTCAAAACATAGACCGTCAAATAAATTACCGATGTCTTTAAAGAAATTTGTTGATTTTCGCGCATATGTTCAGCTAATGAAGACTGACATTATTTTGAGCACGTTAATTATATTTATTTACAATTAAATGAATCTGCACATTTTCAAAGATGCAAAACTACGAAAATTCAATCATATCAGTGCGAAATAAAATGAATTCACAAAAGCATGTAAACACGCTCTTAAAGTCAGAATTGTCAGGGGTTAGGAAACACACAGAAAAGAAGAGATTTATTTCAATATGTAAGGCAACAAAAGTACAACATAATCTGTTTGCAAGACATTCACATTGAGTCAAAATTATGTGCATATGTAAAAGCTGAATGGGGAAACGATATCTATATTTTCGAGTAATAGTAGAGGGATTATCTAATACTTGACATGACTATTTCCAATAAAAAAGTTACACTTGTAAACGTATACGGTCCAAACAACGATAAACCAGTATTTTACGAAAATCTTATACAGAAAATAAATGATATTGACAACGATTATGTTATTTGCTGCGGAGATTGGAACTTTGTCATTGATCCCAATATGGATACAGAAAACTATGTTAACGTAAATAATCCTAGAGCAAGAGATACAATATTAAATTTTCTACAAAACAATCATTATGTCGATATATGGCGCTTAATGCACAAAAACAGTCGAGAATATACATGGAAAAAGATTAACCCTATACGAAAACAATCACGATTAGATTTTTTTCTGATAAGCCAAGATGTTGTTCAATAGAGTTCTTTCACATTTTTACCTCCCCTTAGCGCTCTCTAAAATTGAAGAGCATATTTAGTCGATAAATGCACGCGAGGGGGCATCGTTTACTATTGTTAATATGACTAAGTGATTATAAAATTAAGAACATGTTGATTAATCATTTCAAATTTATAAATAAGTAAGTTCAGTCAAACAACGAAAAATAAAAAAAAAACGTTATAATAATTTACAAGCACATCAAGAAAGTTTATGCGCATTTTAAACATTGTTTATCGCGGTATTTTCAGGACGCGAGTATCCAACGGATTTGTTTGGGTTTTTTATGAAAATACACACGTGAATTGTGTTTACTAAAAATAAATCTGTATAGTTGACAATTCAGACGAACATTATCGGACATTTTACCGTTTTACGGATTTTTTTTTTGTAACGCTATAATTTATAGTGGAATGAGACATAATTATATTCTTATGTAGCTCGTCGGCGACTAGGTTGATATGTGTTTTGCGTGTTTTGCTTTTGAGAAAAAATATTACGTATTTACATAAAAGGATGATTCCAGCTACAACCCGAGAAATCGTTAAATTGATTGAACCAAACGAATATTGCAGGACGGCAGGCCAACCAAAACTATTCAAAAAAAATCCAGAGAGTTTTTTTTTTTTTTTTATAAAAAACTATTTTGATGTTGAAGTTCGTAATTGTTGTCGCTGAAGGTTTTGAAATATAATATTTTCATTTCTGTTTAAAGTCAAAATGACCATGGACCAAACAAATGAACGGGACTGCGATTTTCAGGTCCGAGTTTAGTTTTATAACACTTAGCTGTTGTGTACATGTGTGCCCGAGGCATCGTGTCACTATCACGTAATCTCTCAATAAACAGGAAATTTTGGAGCCGTGACCAAGACCAAGATTCTTAATGTTAATTAATATAATTGTAAAACCCATTCTTAATTCAGTTAAATTTATGTTTCATTAATTATCCTTTTCAATATTTTTAAATCCTGAGATTTTGCCTGAAAATCCTTAGATCCGGAGAAGAACCTTACGGTCCGGAGATTTCAGATAAAATCCTGAGATTTTGGAGGTCTGCGGACATTATATCTTCTTTCTACATCATTCCTGTAACACGTAGATATTCATGAAATGCGACTTAAACTAATGTCTATTGACTATGGCTAACGATTTTATATAAAAAAAAGATGTTTATAATAACATGAATAAGACGTAAACTACTACATGATCTGCCATTTCAACGCTACAAATTATAGTTATAGAAATATGGGACTGAACTCGTGAAAATTTTTAGGTATTCGAAAAGTTAACGCTTGAAGTGACAATAACAGTTAAGTTCAATTTGATGATTTGAGATAATTAATTTTAAGTCTCCTCAAATGTCAGATATCAAACAAGTTTTCACACCTCAATACGTCACCATCGTTTTCTGGGCAGAATGGGAATGGGAATATTGTGTCAAATATATAGGGACAATTAACAGTAACACGGTCGTGTTCAAAGTATGATTTCTAGTTATTGAACATAAAAATAATTTTAATCCAGGACTGATAAAAGAAATATACGAATGATTACAATATATTTTAGTTTTAAACATATGTTGGAAGGAAGTAAAATAATAAACAAAATAATAACGCTTAACGGGCGTTGAATACAACGGCGATACATTGTTGAATTCATCCGTTTTCTCTTCCAATTTAGGGAGATCAAGTTACATAAAATATATTTTTTGTAAAATATATTTTTTGAAGTAAACGCATTTTGTCAGAAAAACACGAGACGCTTATATATGTGTCTGTGGCAAATAGACAGTAACATGCAATCCGCATTGTCTTTGTTTTTATATAAGACTTCCTGATTCAAATTTGCAACCACGTCTTTGATTGTTTTACGCTTTTCACAGTCAAATCTTGCCGATCGGACTTTTTAAAGCCTGCAATATTCGGAAATTCGTAAAACTTGAATTTATTGTGCCTCATCACAATTATTATTATAATTTATCATAAGCCTTAAGACAACACCGTGATCATGTCCGTTCATTCTGCTAGCAATGACACTGTTAAATGCCCCCTCACGCGTCGGTTTAGGATAAAACCAATATTTTCGTACCTAAACGTGGAGTACGACGCATGCGCACAACAATGTGAAAGAACTCTATTTGTTACCGACACCAAAATTATCCCAGGTTACAGAAGTGATCATTCCGGTATTTTGTTAGGAGTACGTTTTAACGAAATACAGCGCGGTAAGGGTTATTGGAAATTTAGCAATGCTTTATTAAAAGACGAAAATTATATATTATTGTTTAAAAGAATTTTACTTGACTTAATTGATCGACATAGTACTGAAGTCATAAACAACAAAGATAGTTTCAATATTGAAAATTTAAGTCTAAACATTAATCCTCAACTCTTTCTTGAAACTTTTCTCGTAGTCCTAAGGGGGGGGGGACAATTAAATTCAGTTCATTTAAAGCAAAAAATAACGCAAAACGTGAAATTGAGTTACATAAAGATATCGATATTCTAGAAAAAACTGTAACAGATAATTTTCAAAATGTAGATATTACAGTAATTAATGAACTTTCGATTAAAAAGTTAGAATTAGAAAATATTCGTAAAACGAAAATCGAAGGAACTATGATAAGATCCAAAATGCAGATATGAGGAGTTAGGGGAAAAGCCAACTCAGTACTTCTTTAAGCTAGAACGAAGAAATTTTGTTGATAAAACTATGTTTAAACTTCTGGACGAAAATGACATAGAGTACTCATATAGCGAAGCTATTCTAAATTATCAAAAGCGTTACTATGAAAAATTATATGCAACTAAAATTGACATTGATGACATTAATATAGACGTTTTACTAGGCAATAATACAAATAAACTTTCAGAAATTGAAAGCCAACTTTTGGAAGGAGATATTACTATGGACGAATTAACTTTTGCTATGAAAAATATGAAAAATAATAAAGTCCCGGTTTAAATGGATATACAAATGAGTTTTTCAAATTCTTTTGGAAAGATTTATCATATTTTATACTTAAGTCACTAAATTACGGTTATAGTATTGGAAATTTATCAGTTGCTCAAAAACAAGGTGTTATTACGTGCCTGCCTAAACCAAATAAAGACAAAGTTTTCTTAAAAAATTGGAGTCTAATATCTTTGCTTAACGTTATTTATAAACTAGCATCAACCGTCATTACTAATAGAATGAAAAAGTTTCTTAATAAAATTATACATCCAGACCAGAAGGGGTTTTTAGCCGGAAGATTTATCGGGGAAAATTTAAGATTAATTTACGACATATTGTTTGAAACAAAATTACAAGATATCCCTGGACTGCTGTTGTCGGTCGACTTTCAACAGGCATTCGATTCCATTTCCTGGGGGTTTATTAATAAAGTTCTAGACTATTACAATTTTGGACCATCATTTAAAAACTGGATTACACTTTTTCAAAACGGTTCAGAAGCATGTGTTTTGCAAAATGGTTATTTGTCTGATTTTTTCAAACTACATAGAGGTTGTAGACAAGGGGATCCGATTTCACCTTATATTTTTATTCTATGCGCAGAAATTTTGGGAAAAATGATAAGGAACAATCATAATATAGATGGAATCACCATAAACAATAAACAATACAAATTAAGTCAGTATGCTGATGACACTCAAATATTTTTAAATGGTAACGAAGATTCACTCAGAAATTGTTTGTTAACACTAGACAACTTTTACAAAATGTCAGGTTTAAAGATTATTATAGAAAAAACAAAAGCCTATTGGATTGGGGCTTCACGCCATTCACAGGACAAACTCTGTCAAGAAATCGCATTAGATTGGTCAACAGAGCCTTTAAAAATTCTTGGTGTTTACTTTTCAAATAATGTCGACGATATCTGGAATCTCAATAGTCCAGAAGTTTTTAAAAAATGCGAAAAATCTATTAATATATGGTCAAAGAGAAATCTGACCACATGCGGCAAGATAACTGTTTTAAAATCCTTAGTTTTGTCAAAATTTGTGCATTTATTTATATCTCTCCCAAACCCACCAGAACAACTTATGAAACAAATAGAAACTTTGTCATTTAAGTACATCTGGACAATGGACCCGACAAAATTAAACGCAGTTTAAGTGCTAAATCGATTGAATCCGGTGGATTAGGTTTTTTAAACATTAAACATTTTATATGGAGTTTAAAAATAAGCTGGTTAAGAAGACTATCTTTGTCTACTAATAGTACATGGGAAACACTTTTCAATGACACTATTACTGACGTCATTACACTTGGACCGATGTACACCGTTAGATCCACAGCAATTCAGAACCCTTTTTGTACCCTCATTGTAGATCCACTGTACCCTCTTGCCGTACTCTACCCGATTCATTCGCTTATTGTTCGCTAGTCGTTCTCACCTCGTCAATCAAGGTCTGTATTAAATAAATTCTGGTTAATAACGCTGGAATCACGCAGTGATATCGATTGATCAAACTCTTTTTCCTGGTAAAACTCACTCTCGTTGAAGCCAAACTTCTTAATAGTAATCGCCTGCTTTCTATCAACCTTACGTGTCGCCTCAAAGGGTTGATAGAACCGTTCAGGAGTCTTTTCACGACACAACTTATCGCTTTCATTTGAAGTCTCGAAATATTTTGAAACATGGATTTACGATCCGTTACGCCAGCGTCCCTTAAAGCGTCTAAATAGTTAATACCTCTGAACACGATTGATGATTCCATGATTATTCATCGTCGCTCTTGTTTCCCTCTTACAACGAATATAGCTCCATCGGTAACTGTACCAATCATTCAATCAATCGCTCACTCACATGCCCATTTAATAACTAAATCGCTCATTCAATCGATCGCTCATTCATTCAATCAATTACTCACACATCTTTAACTCTATCTCCCATTCAATAAATTACTTTCTCCCTCGCCCATTTATAATCACTCACCTATTCACTCAATCACTCAACCACCTATTCACTCAACCACTTATTCAATCAATCACTCAATAACCACCTATTCAGTCACTAAAACACTCATTCAATCAATCACTCACACATCTTGAACTATATCTCCCATTTAATCAATTACTTTCTCCCTCGCCCATTTATAATCACTCATCTAATCAATCACTAACTCACTCATTCGTTCATTCATTTTATCAGTAATTCGTTCCAATCAATCATTCACTCGTTCATTCATTAAATCGATCATTCACAAAATTAAAGATTATCTAGCGGTCTGAACAAATTATTGGAAAAACGATTCACCCGGTGAACACTATCCGCCCCGGGCTAAAAATGAAACGTTGGTTATCATTCTCGTTGTTTGCCTTTAAACTTTAACAGACAGGACTCAACATTCTTGTTATCGCCGATGGTTCATTCTGGATATATATTCCAAATGTGAATAGTTATCTTTAAAGTTTTAGGAAACATGAAGTTTCGTTCGAAAGGGGCATAAATCAAACTAGTGAAAGCAGGTGTTATCATTCTTGTTGTTTACCTTTACTATTTACATATTTGATTAGGAACAACATTAATCGGTTCAATATGAGCTTTAAAATTCGCGCGCTGACCCGAGCGCGAAAATTAAGCTAAATAAAAAGATACCGCAATAGGTTTATGGATCGATATCGGCCATACCGTGTCGCGTTTTCAAATTATCGGGTATTGTTTAGGTTATTTCATTTAAAGTCATCGCGTGCTGAGTTTTATTTTATCAATGCCGGGATTGTTTAGCGTCTGAACATAGAGTTAATGATTATTATTATTATTATTATTATTATTATTATTATTATGGTTTGGTGAATTCAATATTACCGCTACAACGCGAGCTATATCAATCGCATAACGACTATATCGACATTATTGGTCAGTCGCTCGGATAAACCCCCGAGGTCAATACTATGCGCAGATGCTAAAATTAATTTTCCTATATACGATTAATTAACTGACCTGACCGGGTCATTCTATTACGAATGAAACGTTGACCTCGCTAAAGGGACGAGATCGATTATCGGTTCGTTATAAAGGACGCTGATATAGAATAACGATGATCAGGTGTGTCTAACTGATAAAACACGGTGTTTGTAAACACAAGCACGTGCTAATGTTTACATTCAGCAGCAAGAAAGCATGTACAATAAGACTGAAGCTTAATCTCACAGAGTTATGAAATGTTTAGCTTTTTATCCTCTGTGCTCTATTTTGCCTAAACTATTTCCTTTGCAATAGAATCTGCCATTTATAATAATGTTTCCTTTAATATTATAAACAGTTCAACACATAATAGTTTTCTATAAAGAATCTACAAAAGTTTTCCTCCTTTTTCAAAGATAGAACAATAGCCTGGTATCAGCAAACAGACCAGATATCTGCTGCTTCATAGGTTACAACAGGATCGCAAATTAATTTTGTGACATTATCTTTTTATGTTGTGATAATAGAAACATTCCTGGCTAAAGTTATGAATAAAATATTTAGTGTTGTACTGATTGTCTTTTACAACAAATAGGAAAATAAATTAAAGAACACAAAAACAAAAAAAGAGGAATAAGTCCAAGACATAAAGAAATTCAAAGGGACCTGTAAGGAAAAATAGAAGTTCAAAATCAGTGCAAAGGGAGTCTTCATTTTATCGTCTGCTGTAATGCAGTGACTCACTTTCTACAGGCTATTTTTACTACAGTTAATTATAACTGGCAGATAGCTTGTATGTAAAGCCACACCCTAAAATACTCGCTGCCGAGGCAGCGAATGTTGCCCCTGCGACCTGTGTTTACAATGCAAGAAACAGAAAAATAGCTAGACCATGTCGATTTTGAATAAACGGATGTCGGCGAATTTAACGCTTGTTAGAAATAAATCAAAGCTTGTTAAAGTTTGTCGAGCGCAACAACCGTTATGATAGCTCGGCCCGGTCCTTAATGCTGAGCAAAATCTCGATCCACAACTAATCCGTCCTAACCAAAATGGCAACCCACGTAATCTCCCGCTTGTCACGTGACAGATTTGTTTTTAATCGTTCTTCTAATATCCTTTAAAAGTTGTTCGAACAACAACATAAAATTGTTTTCTTGTTTTATTTGTAGCATTATCTTTCAAAGTTCGCATTCCTTCTCGAAATATTTGTATTTTCTTAAAATGCACTACTTTTTATGCCACACAACTACGAAATCTTTCAGGCGCAACTAAACTACTCATGCATATCCAGTTGCTTGTTCACTACCGTAGCTGGTCATGATTTCACTCTACATTTGTTCGATGGGATTTATGGCATGGATGCTCCAAAATTACACGGAAACTTACTACTAATCGCTCAAGATTCGTGGAATGGTGTGCTGCATTGTGCTTCACACTTGTGCAGAACATTTCGACCTGCTCTCGCGGTGACCACTTACTTGATACGCTCTCGTGGTCGCAATGATACACCCGAAGTTCAGGACTGCGCGTCGCAGAGTTCACGGCATCGTTAGTTAAGACTGGCGCGTGCGCAATGCGCCAGTCTAAATACCATTATGGTTTACTCAAAAATCACAATTAACAACTAAATATTTTGTTACAAAGCGACGTAGAATGCATTAGAACCTGAAATTTACTTCATTTGCAATACATTCACCCTTTCATCAGTTTTTAATTTTAGAACGTGTGTGATTCACTATTTGGCACGTGCTGTTGTGAAAGCAGCGGTACAAACACAAGATATAAGAGCTATCGCAAAGATCTACTAATTATGTTGATATTGACATGTATGTTCTTTTCTATTTTTGAGGAAAGCAAATCTCTGATTGAATTATTCTGTCTAGTAAATGATAAGAAAGCAATGCTAAGAATCTTCTGAAAATTGAATGTATTTTAGAAATAAGACAATATAGTACATTGTTGATTTTTTACAGGAATTGATGCATCAGGGAATTATGTAAAAAACTATGTCTTGACATATCTTTCGACGTCTTTCCGCCAACAATAAACATCGACCATTCAAGATTGTGATATTAGGTCAGAATGGTGTGGGAAAATCAGGTATGTTTATTTCCAGTAAAACCGTCGTCTTAGTCAAGTAGATATTTCGCGGTACGAACCTAGTTAATAGTTTGGTAGAAGATGTGTAAGCCGCTGTGATAGCTCGGTCAAGAGAGCATTCACCTTGTAAGCGAGGGCTCCCGGGTTCGAGTCCCAGTCTGGCTGCACATTTTTCTCACTCTGGAACATTTGACTCTAAACGTATAGCCGTGACACCATTGCTTGGGTAGTCTAATGCGCTACAATTTTTATGTTAAGTACGGTTTGGAGTTCGAGGACGTTTTTTTCCAATTTGTGGGGGAATATGTCGTGGTACATGTACGAATCTAGTCACAGTTTGGGACAGGTGATGCATTACCGTCCCCGATAGCTCTGTCTGAAGAGCACCCGCCCTGTTAGCGACTTTTTCCAGGTTTGAGTACAGGTCTGACTGCACATCTTTTCATTGCGCTCTAATTATTTATATTAAGGTAGTTTAACTGTAATGCTTTCCCGCGTAAAAATTTGCGACGTCGTCAAACATCGGCTCGCTTTCGGTGACTTCCGACGCTACTCGTCAGAGCCGATAGTAGCCGAAGCAACATCGATTATTGTCGACTGTGAGTGACTGTTAACCGAGTATTCCCGACATTCGAGAAAAAAGCGCGGGAAATCATTACAGTTAGACTACCTTAATTACGATGTGGAATTCGAGGATGATTTTTCAATATGTGGGGGAATATGTCGCGGTTTTCAATCTAGTAACTATTTGGGGGAGATGTATACTCGTCGGATAGCTCGTTCGGGATGACACAATCCCCGTTTGCGAGATGTTCCGGGTTTGAAACCCTGGTCAGTCTGCACATCTTCTCACCCTGTGACATTTATTGTAAATTTCACTTAGTCTAAGATTTAATTTCAAATTACACGCGATTACCGGGAAAGATCTATCTGACGTAACTTACCTGGAGAGGTTATCGAACACACATCGCATAGACTGGTGGTCTACGTGATTACCAATAATACGATATTTTCGTGGGTTCTTTAAATTCGTGGTAATATAATAGTAAACGTCCATCTCTTTATTTCGTAATAATTTTTTAGATTCGTCGTTCGATCTACCCATGAAATTCACATAATTTATAACCCCACACACATTTATGATTTAACAGTAGGTAAAGTAAACCAACCTTGCAGTACGGTGCATTGCTTTTGAAGTTGTATGACTTTAAGAAAATTTAAAGCTAATATAACAATTGCCGTTCTTTATGAGCTTTTTACGGTTAATTTAAACCGACAAATTCTTAATATGTTTTAAAAAAAACTAAACTGCAGTTTTTAAAGAATGGCATTGCACTAAATGCGATCTTAAAGATAATAAAAAGTTTTATAGTCAAGTCGTACCGACCTTTCATAGATATAATATGCATTATCAACTTAGCCTGTCATAAAGCGATTCTAGATGTATAGTGTGTTAACGATAACAAGACAGACACGTGACATTGAAGCAATATTGAAATATTGTTCACCAGCAGTTTTACCAATTTGATATATTCATGTTCATTTCATGAGAATAAGTCGCTGGAAAAAAACACTCAACTCTCGCATATATGCGCTAAGATCATAATCATTATAGTAGTAACATGACTGTACCACGTGACATTCTACTTATCCATAGTCAGTTATACTGATATGATCTGACTCTACCGATTTCTGGTAAACATGAGTTGAAACGCATTCGCTTTCATGAACTAATATTTTTTAAATAACTGCATCATATGGCAAAAGGATTTTTCTTGCTTACATAACAAGTAAAGAAAGAGTACTCTTAAAAAAATAATTCACGCGTGGACGGTAGATAATTAATTTAAAATCTTGTAAAACACGCAAGAATAAGTCACCGTTTTGTTTTAAATGACACTGTCTTATATGTGACCTAAAAGTCAAAATTGAGCTAATGTTGACGTAATGGTTAATACATGTACGCTTTATTAGTTTTGTAAAGTTTGTATCATATTATATTTCAGTTTGATTTACATCAGTAAAATATTTGCATGTATCTATTTTCAGCACTGACGTTACGGTTCCTGATTCGGCGATTCATCGGTGACTATGACCCTGACCTTGGTATGACTGTTCGACTCCTAATCCTTAACATATTCAGATAGACACAGCTTATTATTAAAAACCTAGCGCAATATTTGAAGAATTACATGATGAAGGATGAAAATGGAAAACACCTGATCTCTTTGATGATGTCTGGAAACCAATTGCTTCTTTGGTGATGTCATTGTCATATATAGCATAATAAGATTCGAAAACAATCACGGAATTAGATTAATAGTAAAATGCAGTCGTTTAAGTCCGTTGAGTAAAATGCAGTCGTTAAAGTCCGTTGAGTAAAATGCAGTCGTTAAAGTCCGTTGCGGTTGTTTCCAATTAGACAACGTTATGAATTTTACGTGGGCATAGTTTGCTTAATGTACGTCGATTGTTTAGAAAAATATAGGAACAAATTATTTGTCATCTATTTATGCGACTAGGAAACAACAAGTTCGAACGCACTTTTACATTTTATATTTTGTAAGAAAAAAAGACCTTACATAGTGTTGACATCAAAGATACATCAATAATATTTATTTGGGCAAAGTTTTATTGACATGCATTTGCCGTTAAAGTGATTCTTAATCTTTTTTAACGATTAAATTGAAAGGACGAAAGGAGCAATACCTTAAGCTTTGAATGAGAATCTGTTTACTTTGTGCATATCTCTGATCATTATGTGACATGGTTTGCATCTTTGAAAATATTCCATATATGCATATGCTAGACTTTATATTACTTCGAGCCAATGCCGCGTGATTAGTAGATTTATTTTTTTATTTTCAGAAAACACATACTCGTGCACAAAATGTATTGATGGAGAAAATGCTTCCATTGAAATCAGAGACACTTCTGCTCATGTGCCAAAGGATGCAATATTAAGAACCATTTAAATCAAACACATATTAATTAGAAAGCCATTCTAATCAAATAAATAATTCATGCGCATGTGCCATTTCATTATAATGTATGTTTTGTGCTTTTATCTAGGACAGACGTTGAAACTCCCATGCATTTCTTTATAAATTTTGAATGAGCAATGATAACAATTCATCATCGCCTCTAGATGTCTATGAATAATACATCCCTGTCAGTCTAATGTGATTGCCTAAATAGTCGTGGCCATACAATATCGTGGTTATCGGTAATATGGCATTTTTGTGTGTACTTGTATTTTTCCAATTTTATTATAATGCGTTTATTTTTCAAATCTTTATTTCGCTGGAGTTTAAAATTTGTGATTCGACCAAACCCAGGAAATCCACGAAAGTTAGTAGAATACGTATAAATGACTTCACAGTATCAAGCATGCTTTTAAACGAATATGTACATTGTTTTGCAGGTTGAACACAATCGACTAGAAACCAATGTTAAATGGGCAGATGCTTTTATTCTTGTTTATTCAATCACAGACAGATGCAGCTTCAACGAATGCAGCCGACTGAAGGTGATTATTAATTCCTATTCAAAACGTCCAAAAAGCAACGGACAGAATACACCTCCTTGTATACCCATTGTATTAGTCGGAAACCAATGTGATCGGGCACAAGACAGAATGATATCAACCGCCGAGGGGCGCGAAAAGGCGTATGAAATGAACAGTTTAGGATTTTATGAAATTTCTGTAAGAGAAGAACGAGACAGTGCATTTGCAATCATTTCTGACTTGTATACGAGATGTAGACGACCCGGAAACAGGCGTTCACAACTCCAACAGCGGTTCAGTTGTCCCCCTTCTCTCCACTTCTCGCCCGAAAATGCGAAAAGCAACAAGGAGTGGCCTCATTACAGAGGCGAAGGAAAGCACTTTATACAATCAGCTAATGACCTATTTCTTACACATTCCATTTTAATCAATTACCATTTATTCTTTGAGAAATAAATATACATTCCAATTTTGCCATTGTTAGATAAGAGTCCGCACAAATTGCAAAGTTGATAGTTGGTGTACAAGAAGTGCTCCTTATAATTATGTTTTTTACATTATTTTAAAATAACTTAAAACATGTTTTGTATCTCATATTAATTAGAACTAACGTTTTAGTTTTCTACTCATAACGTATCACGATTTTGCTCGAGATTTATTTCTGCTTATGGAAGGATATGGAAGGTTGAGTTTAATTAGCGCAAACGCGCCGAGTACCTTGTTTCACCATTATGATTCCCATCGAATCGAACCTTGCTGTTTCTACAGTCCCTTCCCTTATACAAAACATTATAAGTGAATGGGTAAAAGGGACGGGTTATTATTCCCCGAAATAGCGTATATTATGTCAACCACTTTCAGAAAAGATAGACATGGAATATCTACATGTATATTATTTTTGTATAAAGCTTTTTTAAACAAACTTAAAAAAACAATTGCATAATGTTTTGATACATTTCACAATAAATTAATCTAACTAAAAAACCTTTTATGAGCTTATGGCCACAGTATCACGAACAATTGTAAGCTCAAACTTAATTTTCAATTCAACATAACATTAATTATTTATTATAACTAAATTTGTTCGTCTTCTCAATAGATGCTGGTTATTCAATTATTGAATTATTTATAAAAAATAAAAATTTTCTACTATCATGGAAATAGTCCTGCTGTGATATTTTGAAATACATGTTTGAGTTTTATCTTAGATTTTGGAGTTTTTACTCGAACTGTTGTTTGCGAAATATCAATAGGAATATACATATAACAAAATTCAAAAGCAAAAATTATGTATATAATAAGCTCGTTTGAAAAAAAACTTTAATCCTTAAGGTGGCTGTGAATACTCGGAGAATTTTAAAATTATCACTTTGAGATGAGTTTCTAAACTTACTATTTTTCTTGAAATTTGGCCCTGATAAAAATACTGAATTACTTCAGCTTGGTGCAGTATGAGTAAGAGACCAACCTGGTTTTGTTTCCAACCAATATCGTCGTGCTAGTTTCCATGTCAGTTAAACATTTATCTGCAGAAACACTAAAAGTCGAAGTTTCAGCCTTGAAAAGAGCAGCAGCATCATATTGGGTAAAGAAATTTAAATTGCCTGGTTATTAACCCATATACAGTTGATCATTATGCTGACCTATTTGGTTGCACGACGGTGGTAAGTGTTGAAGAGTTTATGAAGGTTAATAGGAGAAATCTTGTTAAAGAACCTAGAAGCTCGATCAGTTTCTTTAATCCATGTCATTATGTTGTTGCAGACTTCACTCCTTGGGATCTGGTCTCGATAAAACCATTAAGTACCCGCCCAATTGTTTTTAAAAAAAATTCTATTAGCATCTTTTGTAATTATGCTTGAGTGAAATTTGCAAACAATATTTCCGAGTTGATGGTTGGGATCGAGTTATTTTACCAAGTTAACTTGTTGGTTTATGAGAACCTGTTGTTGCAAGTGTGAGGTTGGTGCGTTCTAGAACCTGGATTAAACCGCCTTAAGGGCAATTTGTTTTGCCACTGACCGTTCCATGGGTTCTCGTTTTCGTTAATTGTTATATCCGTCTATTTTGAAATTGATCATTGTTCAACCGTGCTCTCTTTTCCCATCTAGTATTTGGCTCTGTGGGGAGGCTAAGTCTACTGGATGTGGCCATTCCTGATTTGCACATTTCACTTTTCCTTTTTTTCGGCGTTAGCTGTCTAAGCTTACGTTTGACCTAATTAATTAACCAATGATGTCTGGTAAATAATACTCGCATTCTGTTATAAATATGAAATAAACTATTTCGATAAGTAGCTTTTTATACTAGGGAGGCATCTAGCAGGGTGAAGAGATAACTTGTGGGATTTTTAAACAATTGGTCTACACTTTTTGAAACGATTATTGCTGTGACGATAAGATCTTTGCTTTTCTGTTAAGTCGAAAGATCTTAAAATGAGGAACACTCCAGTACTCGTCATTGGCTAGGTTTATTTGTAACAAGAAATATCTTTAAAAAAGATAAACGGCGTTGATGGAAAAGATTTATATATATACATGTATATAAGAAAGAAAGAAATACAGAGAGGCAAAGCAGACCCAGTTTAGATATTTTATTTGTTATAGCTGTTGACGAACCCTCCCTGCCTTCTTAGTATGACTTAGAGATTAAGCGACCGAATCATGACAACTCATAAATTTATTAAAAGTATCTTTCAAAAAAAATGTTGAAGCTGTTGCAACAATTTCATACAGTGATAACAAGGCGATTAAAGAAGCAAAATATTCAGTTTCAATAAAATACCTCGTGTAGAGTGAGAATTCAAGATGAATACATGTCCTTGAAATTTAATAAATATAAATAATAACAGCCTGTCACAAGAGCGAAATCTACCAACTTTTACGTATATTAAGTTTAAAAAAAGTGTCCGTCCTGAGTATTGAACCCGTGGCCTCCGCTTGATAGGCGAGAGTGTTAGCCACTACACTACATAAACTTGTCTTACGAACTTGAAATTAACAATCAGTATCAAAGGAACTAGAAAGGAACCAGTAGGAACCAGGAATATCTACACTTCTCTTTCGTTTTACACTGTGTATTGTATGCAAGTGACACCCAAGAATATTCCATATAATATTGTATTAAAGCCATCAATATTGACTTAACTGGTTACTTAAATCGTAAATATGTTTTTCCTCCAATACAACATCCACTAACAACCAATCTAATTAATCTATTTGATTTTTCCGCTGCATAATAATAAAATCCCACTAGATACCTCTCCAGCCTGCTAGATGCCTCTCTGGTGTAAATAGCTACCAATCGAAATAGTTTATTTCATTTTCCCTCTGCATAATAAGAGAATACGAGTATTATTTACAACATTTCATTGGTCGAACAACTAGGTCAAAAGTGAGCTTAGACAGCTAACGCCGAAAAACCAATCAAGTCACTCGTTATCAACCTATCCAAAATGAAAGTGAAAGTACAATGTGTGTGAAACCGCCATAAAGAAAACAATGTTACACTTTCAGTATTAAGCTTAAAATTAAGTAATAAAATATCCGAGCTTAAACTATAATTGTTATATTTGTGAATTTTTAGTGAATGAAAATATATCCCAGCTCTTTCAGTAATTAAAATGTTTACCCGTCTCTTAAAACTGGCAGCTGTATATAATATGCTACGCGATATAAACACTGAGTTCGCTATTTAAGTCTTGAAATCTTCACTTAATATATTAATTTTTATTCTTTCCGCAATTGATATACCATCCAATACATTATCTTACAAAAATAAACAAAACCGAGACCTTTAACAATACGTTTCTTAGATAACATTAATTCTTTATCACATATTTAATTAAACTCTTTAATTTCAAAACGTTTCGGCCACCGGCCTTCTTCAGTTGAAATTGTCACAACAAGTTTACATTTTCTTATTATCACAACATACATACAGGAAGTTAAAAGAAATGTTTGTATGATGTCAATGACGTCATAGTTGACGTCTGACGTTGCATCAGTCCCACACAGGCTATTTGGTGCCAAATTCTTGTGAAGTATTTTTCTAATCAATTGATGATGATATATATTTAGCAAAACTTATATTTAAAGGAATATATATATATAAATTAATTACATAAATAAATATTTACACTTCAACTTCGTCTTCTACGATGAAGTCTTATTCATTTAAGGAATCATAATGTTCTATGGTAAACAGTGTGACGTAATAATTTAAAAGGCGTGGCTATAGTAGAACCGTTCACAATTTATTGGACGTTGCACAATGTTTTGACGTGTGACGTCGCCCAGCTCGCACGTTTTGCCACGAGTTGCTGCGAAAAAAGCGTGCCCTCATTCACTTTGTCGTCAATGTTGCTGTTCCAACAGCCATTCAAAAAAGCCGTTATATCACGAATTCTTTTAATAATTTCTGTATTAAAGAGGGTATTTATGTGTGTAAATATTAGGATTAAATCGATATTTGATAGTTTTCATTTGGTTATGAAAAACAGTTGGATTGTTTAAAGTATGCGTGAAGCCCTTCGGGCTTCACCCACTTTATACAACCCAACTGTTTCCCATACCCAAATGAAAACCATCAAATATCGATTCAATCCTTAAATAAATTTCATTACAATTACAATGAATAATTATAACATTACATGATTATCACTTTAGTTGTTGAAGTAGTGAAACGTCAGACGTCAACTATGACGTCATTGACGTCATACAAACATTTCTTTTAACTTCCTGTATGTTGTGATAAGATAGAAAAGAAAATTAAAACCAATGATTATAATTACTAATTTTGAATATATCATTACGTATTGATTTGTAGAATTTGATACATGTTCTTTTGATTACAAAATAATGTTAAATGCTAAATTATGGTTTAGGACTAGACAGTCGTTAACAGAGGAGATATGTTGACATAATGGAAAAAGACATGGGTTTTGTTAAAGCACGGGTAAGAACATATATGTGCGCTGTCAGGGCACGACCAAATCCTAAAATTTACTTGGTTGCCCAGGATTTTTGCTTGGTAGCCCTGACTTTCCGGTCGCATATTTATTATTATAGATGGGATTACACATGTATACAAATTTTAACAAAGACATGATGTTGCGGATGTGTTTGGATTACCAGATTAATAGTACATGTAAAACACCTCTCCGAATATATACTTAATTAACGTAGCACATTTGTATGAAGAACCGTAGCAGTAAAATGATAGTTAGAATACATTCTAAATGCTTACCTGTGATCTTTTTAACTCGTTTACATGTAGATGGGAGATAGGTTTCTTAACAGTGAGATAATGGTATGAAAACTTTGGAGATTTTTAACTATGCAGTGTTTGGATGCTAATATTAACTGTATATTTTACTTGGAAAACATCTCTAGATGATGCAGTTCAGTTCTATTTATATTAAGTCTCTGTATTTCTCCATTCCATCATTATGTTTCTGAATTGGTTGTCAATATAATGTCTGATGTTGCTGAAATAATAGCGTACTTATGTACATGACCAATCTAATTTAACATAAAGAGATATGGAACAACAGTGATTACCTATAAAACATAAAGAAAATATTTTTTTGACTTAAAAACATTAAAAGAGCAATAATTGCTGTTTTCATGTTTTAAGAAGATGTCGCATTCACAATTGTAATAACTATGTCCCTGTATAAAATGGCAAAATGTTGTTGATTTTAATGACCTACCTTAAAAAGTTTATTTCATTGCGTTTATTTTTAACGGATTTTTGTAAGATCTCCAATAAATAATTTTATTATTTCTGTTACGTAAATCAGTTAGTCGTCTCTGTGGAAGTTGAACTGATCAAGTAATATATACACTTAACGGCTTTTCTAACTCCACATTTTCATCTTTTAATATCTTTTTTATTTAAAGTATAAATTTTATCAATTTTCGTCTACCGTCATAAAACGGGTTGATAAATATTTTGGCATGTCTATAATTGAGCGTAAACCAGTCTAACTATCTGTTCCAAGATGCACGTGCATTTCGTGCATTTTGTATCTTGTCATTTATACAAAAGCTGTACACCTACAAAACTGATAAGAAATTGCTGTGTATTGGACTTACATGTCAGGAAATCATAAAATCTACAACAGAGCGGACTGGGCAAATGTGTTATTCAGCGATGAAAGTAGGTATACGCTCCATGGAAATGATGGTCGAATAAGATGTTATCGGCTACGCGGTGAACGTTTTGATGATACAGATTTGAAGGAACGTGACCATTTTCAAGGGGGTTCTGTCATGATATGGGCAGCTGTCTCAGAGCTATCAACATGGCATTCTTACCGCTGTTGATATTCATCACATACAGCACAGGGGAATGGAGTTCATGCATGACGATGCTCCATGTCACTCAGCGGCTAGCACCACACGTCTCTTGGCTAGGAATAACATGCTTGTATTACCACGGTGTTCAAAGAGCCCAGATCTAAATCCCATAGAGCACTTGTGGGATGAACTTGGTCGGAGTGTAAGGCAGTATCGCCAGCAGCCAAGAACTCTACGAGAGCTAGAAAATGCTCTTATAAGGATGTGGAATGCCATTCCACCGAGTTATATCTCAAATTATATCAATTCAATGCGTTCCAGATGTACTGCAGTCATCAAAGCTCAGAGCGGACACACCAGATATTAAGGTTATAAAAATGTGACATTTGATTTTACGGGTTTTGCTGTTAAAAAACGTGTGGTTCATCTTTTTATAAAGTGATCGTTATTATTTCAATGTTGTTATGGAAGGAAAAGATAAAAAAAATGTATAAAAATTTCACTGTAAATATTTAGTTTTTGAAAAAGATATTAGCCTAAATGCCAGTGTGGAGTTAGAAAAGCCGTTCAGTATATATATAAATAAATACACAGTAGACTCTACAAAGTATACAAATGAAGGAACTTGATTGACAGCAAGAAATCGAAAATTACCCACAGCGGGAGTGTCATAACATTTCCCGTTAGGTCGTTTATTGGAATTTTAAAACTTTTGATTTGTCGGGCAACCATAATTGGAATTATATTGGAATAAAGGACCCAATAATGCAAAAACAAAATACATTAGTAACACTAATGTGTGCAAAGTTTCATTGAAAGGCATTTTGCCGGTATTGCGGTTTTGATAATTTTCTTTTTATCTATGAACGTGCTGGGGGTAGCGTAGTGGGCCCTGAAGGTAGCACACTAAAGAATAGTACTGTAACAGTACATATCCTTGCTCGGTATTTCCCGCAGAATGTCCGGAGATTGCACAGAGTGTCATTACCTTAATGAAACATGCACCTAATACACATTTGTACATGTACATGTATAATGCCGCTTGCACCACTTATATTGCTGTTTGATTATGCTGTGCATTTTAATAAATAACCACAACATATAACGGAATCTGCAATGATTCGCCACGTCAAATGAAGTATACACCTCTCATACATCGATCCTACAATAGAACATTTAATGACAGTGAAAGGTCTTATATTTAATTAAATTTATCTTTTATATATCAACTGGGGTCATTACATCGTCAGCTTATGACAAGTATGCCTTTAAACGTTCATTGATTATCTTTGAAAGCTCCTGTGGATTGGTGATCGCAAATGTCATCCACTCTGGAACAATCAAGTTCAGAAGTCTTGGTCTTATTTCGAAGAATCTTTCATCCTTTAAATACTCCCAAAGCATATCTGTTATCACTGAAGATCGAAAATAAAATTCGGGATTGTTGCAGACGCTAATGGCTATAACACATTCCAGTATGAACAGCTTTTCAATGGTATCTCTTTTCTGCCCATAGCTCTTTATACAAGATGGTGGCATACATAAAATCGGGAAATGCTTCCTGAATATTTTGAGCTCATAAAAGATAAATGTCCGATTTTTTATCAAATCCGACAATCGAGCTATGAGATTTGTCTTTGACTGAACATTCAATCGTCCAGCGATCAGATTTCTCTCTGGTATAATGAAGTTAGGCACGTGATTGTTCTGTAAGCAAAGTTTCAAAAACAACAGTGCTTTTGCTAACTGATCCAGCAATAAATCTGGAACAAATGTATCTCTCCCGTGTAGCTCACAAACCCACAATACCACATTTTTCATGACGTAAGATGATATGGCGGAGTCTTCGGAACCCAGCAATTCTTTTGATATCATTTTAAGCACTACAAATAACTTTGCCTGGGTAGGATTCAAGCTTCTCATTAGCTTTTGTTCTGCAGTTACATAAGAAACTCTCCATTCTAGGTTAGGCAGATTACTCTCTGCAGACCCCACAGGCACTATGTACCCTTCACTTTGTGCAATATCTTCCAACATGGCGGGGGTTGGCCAATCGTGGTATCGAGGTCGTTTTTTCCAGTGGTCGAGATATTTTGAAGTGTAAAAGAGAATTGAACAAACATTATCAAAATAAATGTTAGGCGTTTCAAATACTTGATCTCCATAACACCTGTATGAAATTATTTTCGTCAAGGCCGGACCGTGAAAAGATGAAGACTTTTCAACAACATAGTCGATGTTTGAGGCCGAAAATGATGAATACAACTGATTATAGAAATTTCTAAAAACTGAACTAGAAACAAACCTACATCCAGATTCGCTTGTATACAAAATCGAGCTTGCAATCACACCAACCGAAGATGTGAATGCCAGTTTAAATGCAGACACTTGCACATAACCTGGAGGTGACATATAGTTATATTCCGCCCTTAAAATATTAAACTCTCCTGAAACACTAGGATCGTCCACACAGACAATGTCGTTTTGAACAATCATTTGATCCATGTCACCCTGCAAAGGTAGCGATAATCCCTCTGCTTTACTGCCTGTATGACAGCAAGATAGACCATATGCAGAAAAAATTGAAGTTAAATTTTTTGAGAGTTCGTCGTAGTCCTGTATTCGGAACCTCCGCATTTCATCACCGTATCCAACGTTGTCCAGTATGAAACAGATCGCTTCAGATAGTTTTCGACTGAATTTTGTTCCAATATCGCCTCTGTCCATGCTATAGGAGAAGACATAAAATAATATTCGATAAAATACAGATTTATGTGACTATCAAGGGAATGAGGGAAACAAAGCGAATTATGTCTATTTATTGTGCTCACGTGTTAGTACATCATGCATTTGTTGTCGATTTTAAGTATATTATCAATTTAGGGTCTTAATTTATACATTGTTAAACAGTCTCCAAAACTAGTATAAGAGCAAATCACTAATATTCTTACTTAAAATAATTAAATATTAGAGATCTGATTTGGTCGTTTATTGATAAACAAAAACCATGCATTTTATTGATATTAATTGTGAAACGATTTTTCGTTTCTGATCTTATATTATACAAACGAGCTTTTATGTTAACTTATTCTGCTAAACAAACATAACATTGTCCCAGTTTTGATACTTTACTTAAAAATAAAGAAAGTGACCAATTTTTGACACTTGTCAATAAATTGTGCGCATATGGCCAATTCCAACTAACAAAGCAAATATTTATATAAAAGCAAACTCTTGTTCTCGATCTTTATCTTTTTATTCAAATAAAAAAGTATTTGTGATAAAAAATTATTTCATTGAAATAAAATGCAAATTTTCCATCTTTAGATGGATTTGCCTTGTGGGCAAACAGCTAAAAAGAAGAAAGGGAGAGGGAGCATGGTTTAAAAATGGCCAATTGTAGAATAGACTTGACACTATTGCATGTAAAAACACACACCACACAATAAACATAAGAAGCTTATAGCTATGTAATTTAAAATGGCGGGTACTCAGACATGACCTAACCAAGACGAGAATTTTGTTTGAACCAGCATATATTCATAATCCAAATTTTGGCATAACAAAAACAGAAACTACTCAAACCGTTCATTTAAGATAAATGATTCCTAAGAAATATCCCCAGTTTCTTTTATCTTTTAAATAACCGGAAGCCCCCATATTTTGACTGATAGTTAATTATGCAATCACCTTTTTCCCCCAATTTAGTTTAAAGAAATATAATAATTGTAAAATGTAACGTGAGCTATACTTTTTATCACTTGTTTATTGTAAAGATCTTCATACATTTTTAGATTAGAAAACCATATATATGAATTTATATTCAACTTTATATCAGTTAATTAGTTTACACAAGTAGATAAGTTAACAAAACATCACGTTGATATCCAAAATAAAACGATTTTGATTTCGTTGGAAGATGCTTGATAACAATGTAATATGACATTGACTGTAATTGTATGCAAATAACAGTATAAAACACTTCAAGATCATTATTATTGTTCACATGATCGCTGGCGAGTATTACAAAATAAGGAAAATCATGGAAAGAGTGTTCTTCAAACGAAATGACATTTATCTCATTTACCTCAACATTTATAGAGGCTTGTTTTTTTTATTTTTGCTATTCTTGATGTGCATTTTCAAAAAGTTAATATGCATATCAGGACTGCAGGAATGGCGACATACAGAAAACAAAGCATCCCCGCACAGTACAAAAAGTAGAAAGTAAAACAGTGCATGGGTTTATAGTACACACACCCGAAGTTATAATTGGTCACTCTCTTGTCACTATTTCTTTTTTTAGACAATGACTTAACTTTATTTATGATCATTTACCTACAACAGTCTTCCATTTAAGCTTTTATCTTGTAATGATTAACTTAAATTGAAACAATTTGGCTAGAGTTATCCTAAATTTTGCTTAATGCATTTATGGTACTGAAGGTCAAGCAACTAGAAAATTGCTCTGAATAGATTGTTTTGATTTAATTAGTATGAAAAAAAACTTATTAAATATCAGCATTTTTATTTAAATTAGTCACCCTCAGTACCTTTCAATTAAAGACTGTTCTTTTATTGACAATGCGGTGTAAGTTAATGGCTTGAGTGAACTTAATAAAAGAAAACAATCAATACAGAATAAAAAGACTTATAATAAGTGATCCATATGCAAAACAGTTCTTTTTATATAGTGAAGAAAAAATACAGCATACATTGTAAACGTATACAATTGATGCCCATAAAGGACTTTGGGTGAGCGGATGCTCCATGCTAAGCTTTATTTTAGAAACGACACCACAAACAAGTAACAAAAAAATGAGTACCCAGATAGTTACGGGATTGGAAAGTCAGTGTCAAAACATCTAACAAATGGGGTTCAAGCCAGGTTCTTTAGTTCGCCAACTTACGCCTACATGTTTCCATAATTATGTACTAACATGCCTATATTATCCTATTAAATAAACTCTTAGCAGCTCAACCATGTTTCGCAAAAGATATTTTTGGTTTGAGTTGAGAAATCCAAAAAAAGAATATATGTTATTATATAAGTGATTTGATATTGGCCCTGTTATTTGTCCGAGGGCAGTCGTATTGGCACTCGGAACCTATTATTTGCAATTGGTAATGGCCTAAATGTAACTTTTACAAAGAATTTTGGGATGACGTCATTTCCGCGAACTTCACGGTAGTGACCAAAAATGGCGGCCACCTGTCAGCTATGTAAACATTGCAGAAATTTAATAATCCAGAATGTGTTCGCTGGGTGATTTTTGATACAGATCGGCAGTAAATAGATAAAATTTAATATATATATACAATTTATGCTGGTAGTTTGTCCCTTTATTGATTGTCATGAAATAAAACAAATATGTCTGCGAATTGCGGCAGTCGAAGATATTTTATAAACAGTACTATTAAATTTGTTTATTTTGTTTTAATTCAATGGAAATGATTGGTTTTTGCTGAACATTGAATGATGGAAGTGATTCTCGTAGTATGAGTCTGTAAATGCTGTGATTTGAGGGTGTTTCATTCTTAAGCCTCTGCTGGTAGCTTCGTAAAACATTAGGCTTTATGTGAATTATGGAGAAAATGAATGGTAATGGAAAATAAAAGTGTAAAAGCGATATCGGGATATTTCACGGGTGTGTACAATTAAATCTTTTTCTAATCAAGAAATATAACGAAACCATGGATAACAACTATAAAAAAAAACAGTATATTTTATCAGTTTGTTTGGAAATGCTACATGTTATACCTAATATTGGCCAGGATTGTTGTACAACAAAATGTCAGACTCTACTGTGATTCCTGTGAGTTCTCAATATCAGAAAACTTTCTCTTCCCCGACATAATCTTAATGTTAAAACCATCTCCAGAAATATTAGCGAGTTAAAACAAAATTGCTGCCATTTCCTAGAGTTACTTGCTGAAATCACTTTTTCGGCCCTGTCTTATTACCCAATCAAAATGCTTCAAATGCGGGCTCTATATCTATAACACTTTTCGACCCGGGGCCACCAAAAGGTTAATGATAATGGCCCTGTTATAACGCAGACCGTCGTGTTATTGAACGCGGCAGATGTTTTTTATAGGGCTAATAACGTATAGTTGTTTAATAAAGTAAATTAAAACAGTGTGAGAGGTACCTCTCATAAACCATCGCAACCCAAGCAACACATTATGTTTTTGATAAAAGTTTAGAAACAAAATATAAGTAAAACTGTTAAACTGAGCAAAACTATGGGAAGGGTTACCGCCGCTGGCCTCACCCCTTTTTTTATTGAGATTATAAAATTTCACATTTTCATTAGTTTGCAGAGAAGAGCAAGACATTAAGAATATTATTGTAGTTCATTCAATGTCACCGAAAATCCACAATAACCATCTTACATCTACCAGTCAGAACATACCGTTCTATAATTTCATATTTTAAGATATACAAATATTTGACTGCTTGATCTTGAAGATACATATCCTCATATCTTATTAATAGTCTCCATTATAAAATAAAACTCACTCAAACTCAAAGTTTAACAAAAACAGTTTTACCTTGAATATTATTGTTGCACAAAAAGTAAGGTTATTGGTCCTTGTTTCCGCACAACGTCCGCAAACCTTAAAGGTGAATTATGTCTTGAACATGTCTGTTCGAATTAACACATCCTATTTCATCAATAAAGTCGTTTTCTATACGAAAAGATAAACCACACTGGCTGACTTGGTCCGGTTCGCGAAAGGCACTGAGTGTTTTTATCAACCTTCGTCACATGTCACTTCATTTTATCTATATAATAAAGATTAAGACATATATGTGGAAAAAGATAGTTATTCGCGAAAAGATGGTGTTGCATTAATCTGTAGGATTACAAGCAGGCAGCAACTAAGTAGCATAAAATGAACCGAGCCTCTTTTAATAGATCGGCCATTTTAGATGGGTGGTTTCAATATCACAGTCAGTATAGCTTTGGATATTGCGAATTCGCCAAAAGGATATAATTTCTTTTTTTACTTAGGCGTTGAACTTCTCTGTGATATGAAGGATTTTTATTATCAGAGCACTCGTCGTTACTTCGATATTTATCTTCGCCAATAAGAACACACGAAATGGAACAAATCAGTAACCAAACTTTATAGATTCAACTAAACTAAAAAGAAATTCCATAGACACTTATATTAAATACAATGAAAATTATTTTCAATCTTGTCGTTTTATTTATGTCTAAATCCTAGCAAAACCTAGTATCAGTTTAAAAGTCTGTCCATCCCCTTTGTCTGAAATAAAGCAAACTGCATCTTAACTTACTTATAAGAAAATACCATTCAACCGAATGACGTCATCTTCAATAAGTCTAGTATCCATACGCGGGATTTCTCCAACCTACCTACTTTCACTTTCCAATTAACTGATCAACCCTTTTTTGATTTTCTTTTTAAATGTCTCATATGGTTTCGAAATATTTTCGTGTATCATAATAAACATAAATAACCACATTCCGAATTCTTTAATGTATTGACATTCAAAAAGAAAATAAACTATTTAGCGATTCGCACTACATTAGAGTGAACCACGGAGGAAAACTGGGTGATCTGGTTTATAACAACCTATATGAATCAGTTATTGTACAAAAGGTTAAAGTTAATCAGTTGAATCATGGTTATTTTAAAATATTAAATTGATAACAAACTGAGATACCCTGACCGATACACGTGTCTGATAAAAAGCACGGTTATCACAGTTGTGTAATGATATATCCCTACTGAGGAGTGAACACATACGGCGACACCGCCCAGCCATGCAATGCCAGTTATGCTTCCTATTGAGCCAACCGGGACAACCCCGATATAGGTTGATCGGATAACTCTGAAAAACATGTTCACCTGCATGACACATGAAACTGATTATTTACTGATATTAGTTTTTATATCATGTATGGAGAGACCTTTAACGGCCGCCACACTACACAAAAAGCGTTTTAAGGAATACTCGCTTGTGTTAGATTTGTGATCTATTCTGATTACTCTTTATGTTGTGTGTACAGTTTCATTAATTTTGATAGAACAACGATAACAATCAGCCAAAATGCAAACATCTTTAAATGTTTATAAACAATATATCTTCAGTCTAATGTGACTGCATTGATTCGTGGTCATAAAATTTCGTGGTTATCAGTAAAATTACATTTTCGAGAGTACTTAAATTCGTGGTTTTCAATTAAAAAAAACACTGTTTTTAACAATTATATAATTGGTTGGAGTTTTAAATTTATGTACACACCTGCAAAGAAAATCCAAGAAAAAAATAGTTTCCCAGGAATATTAATGAGTTTACAGTATCACAGTATAAAAACATGTATATTGTTTTGCAGGTTGAACACAATCGACTAGAAACAAACGTTAAATGGGCAGATGCTTTTATTCTCGTATATTCCATCACAAATAGATGCAGCTTTAACGAATGCAGCAGACTGAAGGTTATAATTAATTCCTATTCAAAACGTCCAAAAAGCAACGGACAGAATACACCTCCTTGTATACCCATTGTATTAGTCGGAAACCAATGTGATCGGGCACAAGACAGAATGATATCAACCGATGAGGGACGCGAAAAGGCGTATGAAATGAACAGTTTAGGATTTTATGAAATTTCTGCAAGAGAAGAACGAGACAGTGCATTTGCTATCATCTCTGACTTGTACACGAGATGTAGACGACCCGGAAACAGGCGTTCACAACTCCAACAGCGGTTCAGTTGTCCCCCTACTCTCCACTTCTCGCCTGAAAATGCGGATGGTAAACAACAAGGAGTGGCCTCATTACAGAGGCGGAGGAAAGCACTTTATACAATTAGCTGATGACCTATTTCTTACACATTCCGTTTTATCATTTTCCATTTATTCTTTGAGAAATAAATATACATTCCAATTGTGCCATTGTTAAATTGCATATTCATATTTTACGGATGATGGAATACGTCAATGTCTCAGTTGTTGTTTATGATGATTGCACAGGTACCATATATAATGCCTATTAATGACTGAAAAATACAGAATATCGCCGAAATTTTGTACGGATCAGTATATTTTAGGATCAGATTCTAGTGAATTTTACTGCATTAGTAACGCCATCAAAATTTACACACATTCACTCATACGTTGGCTGTATAAAAATTTAACATCACATTAACTTTATTTATAGATGTTCTACAGTATACATGATTAATTTAGATATTTGAAAATACTTGACATTTGTATCTTAATACTTGACCTGACACCTTATTTAAATAAGTCTGCACAAATCGTCAAATAGTTAAATGATGTACAAGAAATGCTCCTCATTATTATGTGAAGTATTTAAAACATGTTTGGTATGTAAAATTAATCCGCCTTTTTTGTTGTTGTTTTTTTTTTACTCCAAAATTATATCTTTTATTGTAGATTTTGTTCTGCGTTCCTGTGCTTTGGTATATAAGGTAAGTTTAAGTCACCAAAAATACTCCTACATTTAGATTCCCAGCGAGTCGCATCTTGCTGTTTTTACCCTCCCATCTATATGTAATAGAAATAGGAAAAAGGTGGATGAGTGAGATGGTAATTATTCTACTCAACGTTTGCTTAGCACCAAGGAAAGCACACTTCAAAGTCTATTTAATGCAATTACATTCAATTGGAAATCGATTAGTGATGCATCGAGAATGTCCTCCGTGTAAACATTATCATCGTGCAAACGAGTTGACCCTGTATTTTTACAGTATTTAATTTACGCCGCATACATGTACATGTGATGCTCAATGCATACTTTAACTTGTAACACAGAATGTTTATAAATTAATTTCAAATGTGAAAGTCATGAGGCACTTATTAGATGCAGACATCGATAGTTTTTGCTTTAAGGTTTTAGAACTGTAATATTTCCGCAAAACATCGACTTATGCCGTCACTAATTCGTTTTTTCCGAACGCCGATTCGTACGTTTCCGGTTGATACTATTTTTCGTAAAAGGACTATACTCTTAGGTGTTTTCCGCGATTATGACGTCATTAATAACTAAATCAAATAATAACAAAGTGCGGATATCAAATTGATGTAAAGTAAACAAATATTTTCATAACAAATACTCCAATAAGTCTATAGACGAACAAAACTCAATAATGAATAAAGCTTATATGAAATTTCCCACGCTTTGATTTTGATCCTTCGTGAGTTGTGTTGTATTGGTATGCATGCCAGACTACGGATCTAATGGCCTCTGGTTCGAATCCTTAAAAACATTATTTTATAAAAATACACATTTGTTTCTGTTACTTGTAAAAAAAATCATTTGAAATCGTTTTACTACTCGTACACCTGGTATTAGAATACCCTTTGGATAGTGTTTTTCTACAATTTTATTATATATAGGCTATACATGCATTTTACTTTAGCCCATACACGCAAAATATTCAATTATAAAATACTTCACACTACACTGGTAGTTTACACAGAAAAATAACAGTCTATACGAGTTTTAAAAGAATGGAAATTTGAAAATTAAAATAAAACGTTAATCTCGTGGGTTCGAATTATTCTCGAATTTAAGCACTTTTACTGACTGCGCTTAGCGGGCTTCTTACATTTTGTAGCTAATTAAAATTGGTTATACATACCATATCGATTTAAATTTAGATCGTAAAGTTGACGAAATAAACCGACTACAGGGTCAAATTCAAGGGTGCCAGGTCAATGTTGTCAATTTGGACAATACATGATTGGCCATTTCAACGCTAAAAATATAGTTATAGAATTATGAGACTGAACTCATGACAATTTTAGGTATTCGAAAAGTTGAAGCTAGAAGTGACAGTAACAGTTACTTTCAATTTGATGATTTGAGATAATTAATTTCACTTGAAAGTAAAATACAATAATGTCTCCTCAAATGTCAGATGCCAAACAGGTTTTCGCACCTCAATATGTCACCATCATTTTCTTGGCTGAATGGGAAACGGGAATATTAAATATATATTGGAACAATAAACAGTAACACGGTCGTGTTCAAAGTATGATTTCTAGTTCATAAACATAAAAATTTGAATCCAGGACTGATGAAAGAAGTATACGAATGATTACAGTAAATGTTAGTTTTAAGCATATGTTTGGACGATTTAAAAAGGTTAACAAAATAAGAACGCTTAACGAGCGTTGAATACAACGGCGATACTTCGATGAATTCATCCGTTTACCTCCAATTTGGAGAGATCTGTAATATAAAATATATTTCTTGAAGTAAACGAATTTGTCAGAAAACTCGAGACGCTTATATGCGATTGTGACAAATATTCAGTAACATGTAATCCACATTGTCTTTGTTTTTATATAAGAATTCCTGATTCAAAGTGGCAACCACGTCTTTGATTGTTTTACGCTTTTCACAGGCAAACCTTGCCGACCAGACTTTTTTTTAAACATGTAATATTCGGAAATTCGTAAAACTCGAATTTATTATGCTTTATCATAGTTATTATAATTTTGAGTTATCATAAGTCTAAAGACGACACCGTGATCATGTCTGTTCATTCTGTTAGCAATGATACAGTTAAATGCCCCCCTCGCGCGTCGGTTTAGGATTAAACCAATATTTCGTACCAAAACGTGGAGTACGACGCATGCGCACAACAATTTGAAAGAACTTAATTTGTCACCACTTTGACCAAAATATGTATGCAGTGCAATCTAAAATCAAATATAAAAGAAAAAGCGATACTACTCAAATATGACAAAAGCCACTGACCTTTCAAGCCGGTAACCCCAAGAGTTCTCGTTTTCGTTATTTGTTTGAAGGTAATTTTAAACTCGTGTTTCAGTTTTCTTAATGACAGTATTTCAAACAAATTAAATGTTGATAAATTTATAGATATTTGTAGCAATAATGATGCCCGAAAACCGAAAACCAGTTTTGGTTACATGTATAATTATTGTATTTAAACATTAGAATCATTAACAACTGTTTAATAGTTGCCAACTTAGTAGGGTTAAATGAAAACCACAATGGAAGTTATATTTTTGCCAATTAGTATTCCGATGAAGTTTTATATGTAACTTAATTCAAGGCATTTTGAGCACTAAGATTTTTTCAACACTGTACATTACTTCCATGTTATTTAATTATAGAATGTCTTATTGATAAACATACTATCAGGGGATAGACTGTTTTGCCACTGACCTTTCCATGCGGTTACCTCAAGGGTTCTCGTTTCGTTATTCTTTTGAAGTTTCATTTTTAAATTAATATTCGTATAAACACATGCTCACTTTTCCTCTCTTAGACTACTCTACTGCTGCGTGGGGAGGCTGTGTCTCCTAAGTGTGACGATTCCTGATAATTATGAATATTTCACTTTTGTACATTTAAACCTCTTAATATGTAACAGATTGAAAATTTAATTTCATTGCAAATGTATTACAGCTTGTTTTGAAAATACAAAGCAAACTAAATAGCATAGAGTCATATTCAATCATAGTTTTAAAGTGGACAAAATCTGGATAAGTATTATTATTATTTTACAATTCAGTAAAAGGTATATTTTTTGTATCTGTGTGTTCAGATGTTTATTTATCACGCTCAGTTACATGTAACCGCCAAGTAGCCGGATCCCCAATGACAGACAGACAGACAGACAGACAGACGGACGGACGGACGGACGGACGGACGGACGGACGGGCGGGCGGGCGGGCGGGCGGACAGACAGACAGACAGACAGACAGACAGACAGACAGACAGACAGACAGAGGATATAAAAAATGTTTCACATTACTACATATTTTCCACTTTACGATCATAAGTATAATCTAAGTGGTACAACACTCGACAGACAGACGAAACATCTGCACCGAAATATTTTCCTGTTTAATCATACATTATTTTCCAGTTTTTACTTTTTGTCTTCTCACTTACAAATCTTATATTATCTTCCTGTTTCTGCACATAACACATTGTTTTCTGACTTGAACTACTCAAGCAGTACTATTGTTCTTTGAAATTACAATAATTAAGCATATTTTGAATGGGGTAATCAAGGAAACACATAGACAAATTGTCGAGAGTAAAACAGTGCATGGGTTTATATACATATGATTCATTTCAAAATTTACAGCACAAAATATAAGCAAAACAAAGAACCCGAATAGTGACTGCCTTGGAAGGGTCAGTGGCAAAACATTTGCCCACTGGGTTTGAAAAAGGCTCTAAGGCCCACCTTTCTTTAGCGGTTTTTGAGGGAAGTAACCCACGTGCAAATCCTAACCGCCATAGATATTTTTGGTTTCAGTTTAGAAATTATAAAAGAAAAGTAAATTAAGACAGTGTGAGGGGTACTCATCATGACACTTTCCCCTCCCCAGCAAATATAAGCCAGAAGAATTATAAAACAAAAAATAAAAAGTAAAACTAAACAAAAATATGAAAGGATTTACCCAACCGACCTTATTCCTTTTCCTCCTATCATTAAGATTATTAAGTTCCTACCATTTGAGTGTTCATAGTTGAGCTTGAAATTAAAAACAATATTGCACTGTAGTCTAGTGAAGACAATGCCAACGGAAATTTGCATAAACGATCTTACACCTAATGGTCAGGGAGAATCGTTCGTCTTTTCCTGAACTTCGACGTTTGACTCAACGTTCAGACAAATTTAATAAACAAATCAAACTCTAACTCTAATTCGAAGCTAAAACGAAACAATTTTACCTTGAATCTGTGTTCGTTTACTGGTCCTTGTTATCGTAATACAAACATTCCGCACAATTTAGAGGTGAAACATGTTTTGAAACTGTTTCTTTATTTAACACATCCTCGTAAAGATATATGAAGAGATGCTCGAAGGTTTTTCCGGTTCGCCCAAGGGCGGCCTCATATACAAAGGAAATTCTATGAGTGCAGATATGAAAACCAAGTAAGCCGTGTGAGCGGAAGTTCGTGGTTCCTCTCTCTTCAATTACTTATTTCGTGGAAGAAAAAAAAATATTTTGGGAATTCCCTTTTAAAACATTCGATATAATTGGTTTATAAAACCACAGCTTATCAAAATCGTTGTTTCAACAGCAATACCGGATGTGCTCTTTACCACGGAGTACGAACATGACCCTAGAATATTTCGATAAAGTAATAGTCTTTCGCACAGTTTCTGAAAATAAAAAGACGACATCCAACTAAATTAAAGACATCTGTTGTGCAAACGTTTTAAGAAAATATTAAAGAACAATTAAAATCTATCCAAGAATCTTAAAAATGAAATGGTATTTGAGTTTTAAAACATCAATAAGGAATAGTATTTTTCTTCATTGTACATTTGCAATGCTGTAAGAGTTTCCTCGGTGTATGTATGGAAGTTAATTCTGTTAAAGGGTTGCTATACCTTGTGAGTTTTAGAATGTCGTGCACATATTTATATCATTCGCAAGTTTTGAGTAAGTGCACACACAATCCATAAAAAATTTCGACGCTCCAGACAAAATCTTTGAATGTTTGAGAAAACGGCCATAAACTAACAAAAGAGACTAATTGTGGATGAAAATACTTGATAACAGAAGTACACATGCACGGTGCGCTTTATCTGGTCAAAAACGGCTAAGTTATTATTGAGAAACAAGCAAAATAACTATGCCTGAAGCGAGCGATATTTCTAATCTAAATATGTGCACAGCATTCTAAAAGTCACGTGGTATAGCCACCCTGTGTATAGGTGTGAAAGGAGAGATCATATTTTGATCTCTATTTGTGCGCTATTGTTTAACCACATCAGTCCAATAGCAATGCGTGCATTATGATAATGATGATTCGTTATGGTTATAATCATAGTACATGGGTATTGTATAGCTGATTATCACTATGTTAGAAGACCTTCATTCACATTGTATAAAACAACTCTTTCGTAAGAGATAATATAGCATTTGTGACAGTTTACTCCTCACTTAAACGCCGAAAGCCACACTTACCCAAGAGAGTTCCTCTGGCCATTTGTTCAACATTAAAATTCCAATTTTTTGGAGGAAGTGGGTGGGGATGCGGGGAGTAATATGTAGCATCAGCAACGATTAAACCAATGTTTTCTCCACTTTACCTATTCTCCAACTGAGGTAATGTATAAAAACACTAAATTAAATAAAATGTGCATTCTTCAGATGATAATGTAACTGAAAGTTTATTTCTCTTTCTTTCACAACACACGTCACATTAGCTTTAGTTTAAAACATTTAAATTTAAATTTTAGTTTTCTTTACTTGTGCTGTTATCAGTTACGTCCTTTGAAGGTCGTCGAGCACGATATTTATGTACTATGTTAATAGTACTTCTAAATTTACCTTTTGTTTTTAATATTTTGGCCAGTTTAAAGATGGTTGGTTTCAATATCCCAGCCAATATTAATTTGGATATTGTTCAATCACCCCCAGGGATATACTTCCTGTTTTTTAAATTTTGCCTTTGGCGTTGTCAGTGATATGCATGATTTATATTTATATAGATCCCTTCTCAAAATTCTATTCAGCCCATTTTTTTCTCGTTCAGGGCAAACCCATTCTTTTATCTGGGGACCATACGCCGCTGGACAGGGAATGGTATTAATCTGAAAATACCGCATTGAAGGTTCCATGTTCACCGCAATATGCATATCATCGTTTGGTATGGATCTAAATTGTACTGTTTATTGGTGTAAATATTGAGTTGTGCTCAACCCGGGGCTAGGCGGCGTGGGTAATAAAAAGCATTTCCATTACTGCCCATGAACAGGCTCAATCCAACCGAGCCTGCAATATTTCATTTGTGTCGTGGTCGAGGGTCTTTAAAGTTCCCTTTCCATCTATTGGAATGGTAACTGTCCGCCTGATCTGCTAGTGTTCGGTTTTGTACAATAAAGCATTTTGGCCACCGAAAATACTCTTTTCTCTAAAAAGTCTCCCGGTACATTCGATCAGTGTTGTTATCAGTTACGTGGTTTGAAGGTCGTTGAGCACAATATTTATGTACTATGTCAATAATACTTCTAAAATTGCTTTTGTTTTCTTATTTCGGGCATTTTATAGATATGTGGTTTCAATATCCCAGCCAATATAAATTCGGATATTGTTCAATCATCCCAAGGATACATGTACTTCCTGCTTTTTAAATTTTGCCTTTGGTGATGTTTTCGATGTGCAGGATTTATATTCTCAGATCCCCCGTCAAAATTCTATTTTGTTTAGTTCCGCGCATTTTTTTCTCGTTTAGGGCAACCCCATTCTTTTATCTGGGGACCATACACCGCTGAACATGCAATGGTATTAATCTGAAAATACCACATTGAAAGTTCCATGTTCACAGTCATATGCATACCATCGTTTGGGATGGATCAAAATTGTTCTGTTTATTGTTGTAAATATTGAGTTGCGCTCAAACCGAAGAATGTACAAATAGGAATCAACAATTCTTAATAAAAGTGAAAGAGAAATGTTGATGGTTATGT
This sequence comes from Corbicula japonica, assembly GCA_038501625.1. NCBI lineage: Eukaryota > Metazoa > Mollusca > Bivalvia > Venerida > Cyrenidae > Corbicula > Corbicula japonica. The sequence continues at coordinate 404,742 of JAZAYU010000041.1, forward strand.
TTTTAAACCTGTAAAGCTTGTACCTGTACAGGTCTGAAAAGAATTCTCACAATAACAAGAACGATAGTTTGTATTACATGTGTGTTGTATAATAACATACATGTAGGAAATATCTATAAGACATTACTCACAATGTACCACACAATGGAGACGACATTTATTCTGTCTTGCTCTGGTCACGGTAAGATCATTGAGTACCCGCCATTTTGGCTTTGCAATGCTATTAGTTTTTAATGTTTTATATGTTTGGGTGCTTTTGCATGCATCATTGCTGATGGGTGCGATGGAGTTGTTTTACCAAGACAGCTTGTACTTGTTTGTTGATATATGAACCTGTTGGGGCAAGTGTGAGGTTGGTGCACCCTAGAACCTGTTCATTTTGCTCTATTCCTCTCTTCTTCTATGTTATGTGGGGAGGTTGTGTCTTCTGAATGAGGCAATTCCTGATATGAGTATTTTACTATTTAAAACAATTTGCCACTGATCGTTCCAAGGCGGTAAGCCCTCGGGATCTCACTTTCGTTCATTGTTTGTAACATACATACCATACTCAAAAATCTTGGTTGTATTATTACCTTTACGTTTTAGAAAACAGCAAACACACAACGAAACTTTTTAATTGTAAAACGCGTCTTAGACCGCTATTCCATGGTTCCGTGTTGCGTGATCCGTGTCCGCGTCCACGTCCGTGTCCGCGATTTTTTAATCACAAAAGATATCGTTGGGTTAATTCCATACCTCCGTGTCCGTTTCACGTCGCGGACATGAACACGGACGCGGAAGTATGGAATAGTGGCCTTAAACTGCAAGAATAATTTCAACCGAACGTTCAGATTTGTCGAAGCAGGAATAAAAAAATCTTGGGATTATTTTTCAAATGTTCTGTTATTTGTTTAAAGAAACAGGAAGATTAATCAAGTGAAATATATTTTTAAAGTCAGCGTGAGCTTTGTTCGTAGTAAAGGGGTATATTCCGTGGAGCTCTTACAGATAGGTAAAACGAGAACATCATTAAGGATATAGCACAAATTCAACTTGCCTTACTTAACGTCAAGGATTTAAACTCTAAATATTATTTATAACTTGACTATTTTGTATTTATATATTAACTTGGATTTGACAGCCCAAAAAAGGAATTTTAACGTTATTGTACATGTATTTGCGAAATATCACTCTTACATGTATATACACAAAGGTAATGATGTGCCGATTAATAAATCATATATTCGATGGATCGTTACACATATCTGCCTCAAAACAATGATTATTGGTAGATGAAAAACATATTAAACTGCTTTAAATTACCTAAATATTTGAGAATGTGTCGTCTGATTAACCATTTACTTTATTGTTTAATTAAATTTTATTTCAATATTTTTGGTACATATTTATGTTTTATTAATAAATATCTAATAATTTAAGGCCTGCATTCCATGAACGTTGTCCGTATGCGTGTCCGTGTCCGCATCCGCTAATTTTATCCCGTGAAGCGCTATTCAATATTTCTGTAATTATATGCGCGTGAAAGTTAAATAAGTGTTTTTTTAAGTTTGTTAGAGCTTCATAAAATGAGTCCGTCTAAAGGAAGTGTTACATTTTATGTTGAGAGGCGTGATTGCTTATTATAAAAGATAAAAAGAAGAAAAGGCACAAGGCCGGCATATCATAGTTCCGTGAACGTTGTCTGCGTGCGTGTCCGCGTCCGCATCCGCTAATTTTATTTTCGTGAAGTGCTATTCCATACGTCTGTCATTCTGTGCGCGTAAATGCTACGTAAGTGCTCTTTTGAGTTGTTTAAGCCTCATAAAATGTATCTGCCTAAAGAAATGGATACAATAATCATTGACTTATATTAAGAGGTGCGATTGTCAATCAAAATATACGCGATGATCATGATAGTGGATACGGGAAATCTACAGACGGCGGGACCAATATGGAACATTCTAACAACTCGAGTAAGAGAGCTGAAAATATATGCGGAGGAGTTCCCAACTTGCTTTGAATTAAATAGAGAACATTGTGGGCAATGAACTTGTTTTCCGAATTCGAGCGACGCATGATTCTTGTGTAAGATGCATCTGGGATCAGACAGTTTACGCGTAAATTCGCTCATCGGGTGAAACGTCGCAGAAACGGACACGTACGCGGAACGAACACGGAGGTATGGCCGCTATTCCATACCTCCGTGTACGTGTCCGTTCCGCGTCCGTGTTAGTGTTCGCGAACGGACACGAAGGTATGGAATAATCCCAACGTTATCTTTGGTGAGTGAAAAATCGCGGACGCGGAACGGACACGGATTTATGAAATATATCCTACGATATCTTTAATGAGTGAAAAAACGCGGACACGGACGTGGACGCGGACACTGACACTAATCACGGGACCAACGGACACGGATTTATGAAATATATCCTACGATATCTTTAATGAGTGAAAAATCGCGGACACGGACGTGGACGCGGACACGGACACTAATCACGGGACCATGGAATAGTGGCCAATATCCATCGATATCTTTGGTAATGAAAAATCGCGGACACGGCCGCGGACACGGACACGGATCACGCATCACAGAACTTCGAAAAACCTCGTCCGGAATATATTCCATACGTTCATGTCCGTTCCACGTCCATCTTTGTGTCCGCGACATTTCGGTGTGTGAGCGAATTTTCACGAACACGGACAGATCCCGCATGCACATAGTATAAGAAATATGCCTCGTTCAAATGCGGCAAACTAGTAAACATTCTCAAAATGTTTTCTATTTACTCTAAAGTAAGTAAAAACAATCTTGCGAAGAAAACTTCATCTCTCTAACGTAATGGTAGAATGTTCCATGTTTTTATCAATACCTATAAAATGTCCCGTATCCACCATCTATGATCATTCCAGTTGTTGTTATCTATATTTTGATTGTCAATCACACCTCTTAACACTAGTTGGTGTTTAAATGTAATAATTTCTTTAGACAGATACTTTTTATGAAGCTCTAACGACTGAGAATAGCTTTCACGCGCACAGAATGAGAGAAGTATGGAACAGCACTTCACGGAAATAAAATTAGCGCATGCGGGCAACGTTTTCAGAACTATGGAATGCCGGCCTAATAAATGGTGGATACTGAAAATGTATAGCCAACAGGAACAACATGGAACATTTTACCTTATCATAAATTGCGAGAGTTTCTAATTAACTTAAGATTAGATTAAAGCATTTTGGGCAATAAACATTTTCGCTGCATTTGAGCTAGACATGTTCCCTATTTGAGATGCATTCGGTATCTGTCCGTGTACGTGCAATTTCGAACATCGAGCAAAACTTCGCTGACACGGACACTTAAACGCGCAGCGGACGTTTGAAAAATACCCAACGATATCATTGGTAAGAGAAAATCGCGGACACGGACAAGGATCACGCATCACGGAACTTAGTTCTGAAATCAAATCGTAATTTAACTTAAGCCAAAATCTGTCATGATTATTTTAATCGATTAATCTGTAGGGTCCGATTCTCAAGTTATTAAAATAAATAGATTTAAGTTCTGCTTAAGTTGATATTTCTTTCCATTTCAAATTATTAAAGCTATGAAGCAAGAGCATCTCCCACAACAACGTAAAACGAAGACGAACATTAAATCTCAGGCTTCCAATCGAATTTTTTTAACGGGAGCATTAAATTTTGTCAGATTGACTAGAGAAGGTTCTCCAAATGTCACTGTCGTGTAACAGCTGCCCTGTACCAAATAGTGGGTACCCTGTGGCAGTCCGCAAGATGGCAACCAGTTAAGGAACAAAAAGGTATGTGCAATTTTGTTTCCAATTTGTATGCATATTGTAAGGTATAGACTTGTATACTTGGATCATATAATGAAAAGGATTGTTGATTGATAAAATGATTGATTGTTTTATTGCCCGTGTGTCCTTTTGACCCTGTAATTGATAAAAATAAATGACCTAATTGGCTATTTCAAAATTGAAGCGAGAGCGACGACTGATTTCGGCTTTTTATCCTATGACAACTTTGTTATTCTCGTAATATTTGATTTTAAGAAAATGCGATTCAAACAAATAGTTGTTATTCGATGGCCAGTTTATGAGACCTCATCCGTTTGTTTGATATCTCCATTAGTTAAAATAAAGTTAACAATACTATCAACACTCGCGTCGTTAGTCTCGAAATCCTGCATTGATATTTTGTGACCGATTTGGATGATGTCCCCTAAGGATCCAACGTTAAAGCTGCCCAAGCGTTCAATATCCTTCCGAAAGCGCACTTCATCTTTATTGTGAAAAAATAAGACTGCCATATTTTTTGTCACATCTGTAATTACAAAATATATATTTATGTTCCGTCTTGGCGATAGATCTTCCCGAAAACCAGTTAACTAGGAATAACAAAAATGAAACTGTAAAGTTCTGCGACATGTTTGTATAAAATATCATAATTTCCAATGTTCAAGTTGCATCAATTTATCTATTTCTAAATGTATTGAATATGGCAGATTATAATAAAATTAAAAGGGACCGTATACCTTAGTCCCCGTGCAAATAAGTCAATACTGTTATCAGTATATTGTCGGTCAACGGTCTTACATTATGACTACAGAAATATCCAAACAACCTTTTATGTGTCTATTCCAGTATCCAGAATAAACGTGGATACTTTTTCCAGACTCAACCGGACAGAAACACTGCTGCAGTAACGTTAAATGAAGAAAAGAAGAACTTTCAAAATTTTGTCACACTACGAGGGATGACCAAAAATAAACCGGACAATTAAAGAATGTTCAACCTATCATTTATTGTTATATATCACACTAAATCAGAAAGCAATTCATATACATTGACGCTATGGTTTGTCTGGTAACACTAAATACTTGTCCATAAAAGCGGAAATAACAACCATGGTAACGCACGCCCGGCGCAGCGCGTAATTTTGTGTTGCTAAAAGCGCTTTATGATACATTATATTTTTACAAAATGATACAGAAATGTATTCAAAACACACTAAATCAGCATTCGTCATGCCTATGTCTCTGTCAGAAAAATAGAATTTAAAACAAATTTGCCGTTGCAATCACATTTTGAAAATCATTTGTAACAGAAAGATTCGTGTTAAAATGGCGTCGTTAGAAAATAGGATAAATCATAAAATTTTATCAAAATGAAAGTAAAACACTGTGTAAAGCGTACAATTGGATATCAAGGTTAAAGATTCAGCTAGTCAAATCATAGTATTTTATTGGCATACACGATAGGCCTACATAGTGGCGAAACGAGAGATTGCGGATAAGGAAGGGAGAGACAAAGGAGAAACTTACAGGGAGGTTGGTGGTGTCAATCGACGGGCGTGGAAAAGGACAGGCGATTGACTGTGCGGTAATTATTAACGATGATAGACATCAGATATGGGACAATGCAGTCAATTCTAACCCAGGAGTTGAAAATGCGAAATAATATTGCATTTATAATTATATTTTAATTAACAATGTATAATTTTTTACTTTTTATTACGAATTATCAGACTGAGTGTTCATACTGTAACATTTTGTTACAAATATAACAGTCATGTTTAAAATTAGGGTGCGTGATACTTGACTGTTTAAAGTTAATGACACGTGCAAGCAAAAATGTACAATGTAATGCATGAATCCAAATGCATGAATCAGAAACAGATGATTTCGTTTGGAATAACCAGAATTATGTATTAATTAATAAAACCAAACTGTTCGTATAGTAAGGCAGCGTGAAATGCAACAGCTCTCATTCTCGCATTCTAAATTAAATATTATCTTGGGCACACGGCATTTTAATGTGCACGACAAAATCAGAAAACACGACGGCTTAATTCACGCGAAATTTCCGATATAAGCAATGTGAAGTTCTGTGTTGTTTCATGCGTTATGTGTATTGTTGCAAAAATATTTTATAAGTACATACTATTAAATCTGCCCAGAGCCATTTGTACAGATCTCGTCATCCCAGGAAAAAAAAGCGCTGGTTCACAGTATATCAATAAAGGCCTGCTCACATCTACATCATTCGGCTTGCGAAGTTTTTCAACTTGCATTTCAATGTTTCTTAATGCAAGTTTCCTTTGTACTACCAACATCAGTTTTTCCGCAGTTTCCCTTGCAGAGAAAAGTGGTAAATTGTAAACTTGGGCTAAAATGGAATATAGTGCAATTAGTGAAGATTTGAACATGTCAGGTTTGAAATGAAAAAAAAATATCTTTCTAACTGTCCATTGTTTTAACTTTCTTCCGTGGACTATGTACATACCACTAGTTCCGGTTAGGAACTATATATTTTATTCTCTTGCATGAGTTTTAAAATTAAGATGGAAACATCTTTCATCGAACGTCACTTTTTTTGCGAGAAGAATTATAATTGTCGTAATTTATAACTTGTTCAAAATTTATAACCTTTTTCTGTCCTTCATTTTCGCACGTGCACGCACACATACAATATTATAATGCTTATAAATCAGGCATAGCATTAGATACCGTTACACATTGAACCTGTTAATTTAAATAAGTGTGATTACTATAGTCCGATTTTACGCATTGAGCCGTGAATGTACTTTTGTATTTATAGATGTTTGGAATATTCCACAAAAAAGGGATGTTAGATATTCTCATCATAGCTCATTATGTTGAAATTGTACAGTCCTCTAACAAAAGATTTCATGGCCGTGGCAGTAACGCTTCTGATTTCTGGTAATATGATCCCAAGAGGAGATTTCATTTTTTTTCTGTTTTAATGACATTTTTTCAATACATTCATGTAGAAACCGACAAAAATGACATTAAACCGTACAAATGTCGAGTAATCTTTCATCAAGCGGGTTGTCGCGATCGATGCTTACTCAAAACACAGTTTTTGGGCAATTCCAAAACATTGTACAAAGTGGTTTTGAATAATGTAAATTATAAAAGAAAGATATTGAAACAACAAGAGCTTACAGAACGCCATGTTTCACAAATGTCAACGTTCCTTTGGTAAAGAGGTGTATGGGGTCAGGGCAAGCTGCTCAACAAAAATATATTCTTAAAATGGAATAAACATGAACAAAATTAAAAAGGGGCTGCAAAATATAAAGATAGAACAGCTCACTACTATTAAAAATAATATCATATGAACTAAATCAAAATTATAAGAAGGAAATGAAAGACAAAATAAAAAGTTTCTTTAATTGGATTCGAACATGCAATGTTTTGCATCATAGACCGAGACCTTATCCACTGAGCTATTGCGTCGTGACTAAACATATGCTGCTTTTAACAGGTTTTAATGTCATATAAGTAAAGTAATTTAACGGTAACTGTAAAATGACGCACTTTACCAATTTAGTTTTATAACAGTGGACTTGTCCGAAAGGTCACAGCTCACAGGTCAAAATTGAACTATAACTACCTTTTCTAGAAAGACTCATTTTGAACTTTGTTGATTTTTTTCATTCCGGCCATAGTGTTCTAGCTCATTTAATTTCCGATGCTCTGGTCTCCGTTAGGCCATTCAGTACTTTTTTATTCTCTAGACAATGTAATTAAATTCTTAAATATGTTTTTATGTTTGTGTGCTTGTGCATGCACAATTGTCGGTGGATTGATATTTATTATACAAGACTACTTCAACCTGTTTGTTAAGAAAAGAACCCGTTCCGGGCTAGTGGTACATTCAGACTATGGGCTGAAGGTTATAAAGCTGAGCATGGAAACCAGTCTCAAATCTCAAGCATGTGATTGGCTGAAATGGCGACCAGTCGCCATTTCAGCCAATCACATGCTTGAGATTTGAGACTGGTTTCCTTGCTCAGTTTTATAACCTTGGGCACTGGTTTAAACCACTAGTGGTAAAATGTTTTGCCATTGACCGTTCCATTGCGGTTACACCTCTTATTCTTTATTTGTTTGCGATGTTTTATTGGAATATGATAATATAATAAAACCATTAAACCCATGAATTTTTCCGCATTAAGTTAATTTCTTTGTTGTGTTTTCTGAATGTTCTATTAGGTATTATACTTTGCTATGATGATGGAGCGCTGATGATAGAATGTCTCGCGAAAACTTTGTTAATGCGCTGAAAGAATGTAGAGGGACTATTCTCCTCGACGGTCACTTTAGCTGTCCAAATACTAGAATGTAATTGTAACGGAGCGACTTATGAAGGGGAATGACAAATATCTAAATAACAAATTTGAACAAAAGACACTCACACATCTGATTAATCTTCCTTATTATTTGAGTATTTTTAGAAATGCCGTTATCTAAACACCTTTTTATTCTACGAATATGTAACACAGCAACGACTTACTGTAAATAGTTTTCTTATTCCCGAGGTTTTTCGCTTCTTCTTGATATACTTTCATGTGCGCCTTACATCCTTTCGTTTCCAAAGCATATGCTGTTTGATTCAAACGTAGATCTATTGACCCGACATTCCCCTTTTCCTGTAAAACGAAGCAAACACCTTTTGATCTTGGAAGCCCTTTCTGGAGCCTTATTATTTCTTTGTCTTCATCTATTACCGAGGTTATATCTTCGCCCTCTTTTTCACTTCGGGTACGAAAAGCAGGAGTTCCTTCTTCAAAATATAAGTTGTGCGTTTTATTAACTTTGCACAACTCTGACAGTTTTCTGCCTGGCACCTCGTCGTTTATTTCGATTTGTTTTTTTGAATCTTGTTCATTCTTCTCGTTGTTCGTATTTCTAAATGTGTCTTCTAGTTGCCTTTGTCTTCTTGGTACATTAAGAGAAACATCGTTGGTGTTTTTTTCATATATAATCCACTCGTTTACACCAAGATAGGTTTTTTGTCTTTTACGCAACTGTTCAATCTCTTGTCTCTGTAGCTCATCAATATCTTTTAAAAGTTCAACCTCTTTTTCAAGGTGTTCAATCCTTGCGTTGAAATACTCAGTTATATAGTCATGTTGAGTGTGTTTGGTATCATCAGGTGGTTGATACATATTAACGGATAACTGTGTTGAAAAATATATATCGCCTTCAATAAAATTCTTTCCCAGTTCCAAAACAAAGTTGAGGAATTCTCTTACTTCATGAATCGTCACAGTTTTAATGTTGGAAATGGATTCCTATAAACAATTTAAACATATATTGAATACATTCAGATTCATGATTTTTATGCGCGATCTATAGCTTTATTATTATTATAATACAATAATATCTTAATATTTATATCACTGTGTCAAAAATACTTACAACTAAAGACTGTAAGCTTTCAACTTCCGATTCGCCTATCAAAACGGCCTCTGCAAGAAAACATTATACATAAAACGTGTGTCGAAAGATATATTTATACATTTGTATTGAAATAATCATGACACAGAATACATGAGGCATGGTGTTACAACCTATTTAAAACCTAACATTTTTTCTTAATTGTTAAGACATAAGTTGCCATTATTTTTCAAAGGTATAACTGAACGAAAACATAAATTAATTTATTACAAAATATGAAATAAATTATTTTAACCTGCTATCTTTGGAGTTTCCGCGCTACCAAATTGTAGGGACATGGACTGCAGTGCATCGATAGCTCTGGCCAGACCGGTAACAGCATTGTCAACGAGGTGAACGCGGCTCTAAAACAAATATTCAATAAAGCTTGGTGTTTTGACCAATATAAAAGTAATATTACACTTGCACCTTTATAAACAACGATGGAGATTAAAGCATTCAAATTTATACAATTCGTCATTTACTGGCCCTAAACATGCATTAAGACCAGACTATTATCTAATTTAGTAGTGTCATAGATACATAATGCCTTTTTGGTAGTTGACCATCTGCTGAAAATTTCCGAATAATCGTTTAGTTTTCTTTGAAATTCTTAAATAGATATTTAGGAGTTTCGATCGTATACCATTTTTTTTTTCAGTATTTTGCGTTGCAAATTGTTAATCCGTCGTGTGTCAGTGTAATTACATAATTACTGGCAGACAGTTATCTCAGACACGTCCGCGAATGTTGATGTCACTATCCAAAAAGGTTTTTTAACGAGAAAAAAATTTCTAAATAAACATCAAACTGAATAAGGGCACACAAAATAAAACAGTACTTTCAGTATCAAATAATCACGCTTATGTAAAAGAAGAACCGACGATTACTCCGTGCAAGTTTTTTATGATTATGATGCAAAGTACATAAGTGGGAAAGAAAAAATATCAATTTTTGTCGAGTAATATAAATGTTCACAGTAGGCAGAAGGTACATAGCTAGAAGATTTGAAAACAGCATATATAACATACATTTAATTCTTTTAAAGTCGCTTCTTTGAAAAGCATATCTTGACTTCCTTCACTTTGCTGTAGAGTGACTGTATTTCCCATCTTTTTTCAGTGAAAGACCAGAACTGAAATTGAACGAGACGCGTTTAATTTATTTTTTAATGTATAACTATATCACTACAGTACTACGCATTTTGCTTGGCTTAAAATATGAAAAGAGCGGCATAACAAGCATTCGATAGGATTTTTAACACAGTCAAGTATTTATCAAATTTTATCTGATTGCCTGATAACGCTATGACGCTTGTGTCAATAAACAATGGTATCTTATGCTTAAGATTTAGCCTTTTACATTGCAATATAAAATTTTATTTATTACGAAACAAAATGCATTAAATTGCTTTGATTAACAAAATATATATATTTCATCTCGTGTTATTTAAAAATCAAATACAAAACAGAAAAGTTTTAACATATTCGATGATCGAAGTCACTACGATCATAATAAAAATCGAAAAGGCTGAGCTGCTTGGTAAATTATCGAGATATATTCGAGATAAATAGAATTCACCAAATTTACAGATGTATTAAACACATTTCACATCGCAGATTCTATTATAAGGACAAACTACAAACTTGCACATTCATCGAAAAAAAAACTAACAGAAAACTATTAAAACCTCTCGCCAAAATGCAGTTCTATAAAACCTTTTAATAATATGGGTAATTAATGTATATTTATTTTACATAGTATTACATTAAGAAAAGTTAAAACAGAAAAGAAAACAAGCTCAATCTACAACTTCCCCAAAATTCTATTTACAGTCAGACACAAAAACTCTATAATACACAACATTATTTTTAACGCCCATTCGTAAGCAATATATTTCCGACAACAATATGCGAGGTCCTTTTGCCTAACAAATGAATACAATATGAGACATATGTAATTGCGTGTTTTTCCTAGAATTTCCTGTTCGCGTATTTAGACGAAAAACGAATACAAATATTGATTTCTCACTTAAAAATTGAAAGTTTTGAAATGATCTACTGTGCAATATGCAATTCCATTACTTTCCATGAACTAGCTCAATCAAACTGAGCCTGCAGTATTTTCATATCTTCGTGTTCTGTGGCTTTCAAAGTTCCCTTTTCATCTATCACATATCATTGTAAAATCATATTTCTCGTGTGCGATTTTAAATTTTTGAATTCTTTGTATCGATAACAGTGCAATTGCATCTGGTGTAAGCCGATAAACAAATTGTGCAAGTGGTTTTAGTTTAAAAACTCACAATTATCATCATCGACAAACAAATAAAAAGTGAAGTACAGGGCTTAATCGACATGTATTTGAGTTATCCGAAACGAGGCTACCTAGGCATTCTCAGGATGACCGGAATAAATACTAGACTTTAAGTAGAGTAAGCGGGTCCCTTAGAATATTTTCCAGCTTTCCGTACTGTACAGTATTAAACTCTTGTCATCTTCTTGAAAGATGCGATTACTAGTAAAGCTGAGACTTAAGCAGTGGTACATGTATGTACTTTTTTTAAATTGCTTCGTCAATTAACGCAAATGTATAAATTATCATCGATTTAAGGTGTGTTTATAAAATACAGTTTAACATTTACCCTAGTGCAGATGTTATTGTACTGTATTTGATTTTTAAGTTTTTAAACACTTTTTCTTGTTGATGAATTTAAGGTAAACCTTTTAAAAGTTTGATAAGAAAGTAAATTTGCACTGATTACTTTATTTAATAGTCTCCGCCGCTCGCGTACAACCTTAGCAAAAATCTCACACAAGTTACAGGATGGGCAGTTAGTATAATATTTATGAGAGAATATCCTCAATAAGTTTATCGCCCTTTATAATAAATATTATTATATAAATATGCCCAGGAAAAAAATACACAAATATTGTTTTACAGTTCAGAAGAATCTTTATTTTTTCTGGGGAAACCTGTTTGTCTATCCACCTTGACTAACCCTGTCATGTCATAGTTGCATTGTTCGAGCTTGTTTAGCATGTTCATATTGATTAAAGTTCAATGACATTCACAAGTATTCCGACACGAAGCACATAAATTTGCAGTCTTATTATATTATTCTAGCACTTAAAAACTGAATTTATACTTGTATGGCTACGATTTTGTTTGTAGATAAGAGTATGTATAAATTTTATTTTACTAAGCTGTTGAGTGTGTAATGTCATGCAAAAACAAAATAAAAGTGAAATTTGTAGTAAATTCTTACCTCGAAAACAGACTTCCTGTCGGAGTCCAAAATTCCTATACTTTTGTCAACAACTACTACCACAGGAAGACAGTCCATTATTAGGACAACAATGGGAATATTATCCACTATGAAATAGCAGATATGTACAAAATCAACATTCTTAAAGTGACTACACTATAATTTGGCATCCATGTGTGTTTACAAATTTTTCAAAATGCAAGGTATGGTGTACACTACAGGAAATAACTTTCGATGTCATATTGCATTATCAGCCTTTTAAAGTAAAGGTTGAAATAATAACATAACTAATATAAATAAACAAATATAATGTTATTACAAATAAATATGTTTATACAAATATTGGAATGCACGAATTGTTTACACATCAGAGGTGTACAAGTTTTGTTGAGCTACTGTATGTCGAGTGAATGAAAAAAGTACAAATAATCATTTACTCGCCGTGGCAAGCCGTCTAGAAGAATTGTACACATATGCATATCAATATCCGTAGACACATCTTAACTATCTTAAGTCGCAGAAAATGGCTGTCTTTTCTTAATTTAATGTCTTAACTTTATTAAAATTGCAGTTGTAATACTTTAAAATGTTTAACAAATGTCTGACAAGCAGAACTGTTTTGAAATATTGTGAAATTTTAAACAGCACTGTCAGTGATTAAGCCCAACATCTTCAAGACGTCATTACCGTCATGCTAAAAACAGCACTGATTTTAAACATTTGGTTACCGATCTTTCATTGGTAAGAAGTATTTTTACAATGCATGAGAAAGATTGTGTAAATATTTTACTTATTAATATGTTATAACTTGCATTCAACATTTCAAAGCACTTCTAATACTAATAGAAATACATTTCTTAGATTCCATTATTTGGAATACTAACAGAAACTTCGAAACTTCGAAAGTAATGGCCTATATTGTACACCATACTTTGCATTCTGGGAGGTCCTACTTTATAAACGTGAAAACAAATATCATGGATGTAAAATTATAAGTACAGTCACTTGGAGAATGCTGTTTTTTTTTCGTACATTTCTACTGTTGTTCAATAAATTATCTTCTAAGAAATTGTTGACCTTGTTATCGACTGTCTTCCTGTGGCAGTAATTGTTCACAACAGTGGAAGTATAGAAAGTCTGTTTTCAAGGTACAAAATTGCTACAAATTTCTCTCTTATTTTGACTTTTGCATGGCATTTAATATTCATGTGCTGTATAAATGTTAAATCAGACTAAAGGAAGCAAATGATACCACCTTAATTAGACGAAATGTTTGCATTACAATCTGATGGTATTTTCCATAAATATTTACGACAAATTGGAATGGTCAGTGGTAAAACACTATTCTAGGGTTTTAAATCAGGTTGTAGGGTGCACCAACCTCCTACTTTGCCCAACAGGTTCTCATATGAAAAAAACAAGTACAAATTGTATTGGTGAAACTAGCAACTGAACAAGTCTAATGTCTTTCGGGCTTTATTTAGAGTGTAAATGGGGTGGTGGTAAAGATGTGTGTAATGATTATTGGGAAAAATGCCAAACAAAACAACTATTAATCTGCATCAAATAAATGTATAGTAACATTTGCATTTGCCATAATTCAATCAATTAAAGTGGAAGTTAAGACCGAGAACCCTGCCAATGACTAACAGATGTATGCAGGGTAAATCAGACAATGAAACTGCAGGGTCACCTCATTGGAACTACCGTTTCAAGGCTTTTTGTACACTGGGGACCTAAACCATTTCCAAATATTATAAATGGTAGACTTCCACCGAGGTGTGAATGCTTAGCAAACTTTAGTAGTGGGGGTTTACTATCAATTTAATAAATACGATAATATTACTTGTACTACATGAACTGTAAAAACACTTTATTACACAGAATCAACTTGAAATTATCGTATAAGTTAAATATACAAGAATATCAAAAAGGTTCATTTATACACTAAACTAATAAAAAGAAAACAAAGAACAAAAATAAAACATTAATTTTAAAATAATCTTCGATTGTTTTTAAACTTTGATCGCATCATTGGTTATTAATATTCTTTTGAAAGTTGACTTGTAATCATTGATTTATCAGTAATTATATCGTTTCACATTGAAAGAAATATTTTCTAGTTTTTTTGTAAACTTAGTTTAGACATTTTATTTTTATTAAAAACGAAACAACATACCTTTTCAGTAATATGCACCTGTTATCTATTTGAAAAATGCATACCTTTACAAATATTGTTAATACAGTTTCGATTTGTTAGGGTTCTCCGTTAGATAAACACGCGGGTTACGTTTCTTATCTAAATAGTTGTATTTTATAAATTTATTATGTATAAGGATATTTACCAGCTTTTAACTTTGTTCATTTATGATTTATATTCCCAAATCCTGTGTCAACATTACAATTATTTTAGTTAAGATCATTCTTTGCTCTTTAAGGGACAATACGCTGCTGATCTTTGAATGTTTTAAAGTTAAACTTGCCCTGGTACTGTGTACAGTTAAATTTGTAAATATTAGGTTGTGCTCAACCCGGAACTAGGCGGATTTGGCAGTAATGTATATTTCAATAATTACTACCCTTAAACACACTTAATCAAATCGTCTTATATTCTCATAATTGTCGTGCTCGATGGTTTTCAAAGTTCTCTTTACATACATTTTAAATAAATCACATTAAAGGTTCCATAATCTTTGGCGTTTGTACACATTCGACCTCTCTTTTATTCATATCTGTTTTGATGCAGAAGGGGCAGTAATCCATTAGTCATTTTTTCGTGTCAATTTTTTATTAGTACATTTAGTGCATATTTAACAGTTGTTATATTGAGAGAGTATCCCGAGTAACGTAGCTTTTAGAGTTCTCTATTAACAATGTTTCCACTCAGGACATTTTGCTTAAGTCTAAAACGTCCTAATCAAGATACAATTTTCAAAATATTGTTCGAAATGATATTGTTTTAAGTTTATTATTGCTCTGCGTATTTAACGTATTAGAGTTATGTTATTCTCGGGTATATCAACTTGCAACGTCTATTCGAACATAAAAACATAGTACTATCTTTCCATGAAATAAAACTAAATATAGACAAAGCTTACAAAAAGGAATAATCGAAACCGAAAATAAAAATATAATAGATGTGTTTAATAATAAATCAGTTTCTTCTCCTCAACTTTATAAAATGAAAATAGTTTGAAGGTATTGTTTGTTTTACAGAATATGCAGTGCAATTAATAGTTTTTGGATATGGGGAACACAGAATCTCACCAGCAAGTTTGGGATGAGTTAAAGGTAAGTTAGTTAAAAGAAGAGTTACGTAAATATAAAGAAAGAGCTCTCATAACAGTTACATTTCTACTGGAAATATTAATTTAAAATATTATTCTGCGATTTCTTTTTCACGGGTTCAAATCATAATGTATGATTTTCTTTTTATTTTTAAGATATATCTTTTATATATTATTTTCTTTGTTTTTAATGTGAGGTAAGTATGATTGATACATTTTCTCCAGTTATTATTATTTTGTCATACAAATGTAATCAGTAACTACGATAAACTTTGCAATTGTGTTGTTAGCAAATACCCAAATGGATAACATATAAAAAGTATTACTTTTCGACGTTGGAGTGTTTGGTCCCGTCTCGAGTAATAACTAGAATCAAACTATTACATTAATTTTAAGGACGAAATCACAATAAGAGATAATAGATTTACCAAGCAAAATAAAATTTTAAAGAAAATACTATATGGTTCAATACTACGCGCCTACATGCATTTCAACTGCAAAGTAAAATATAATTGATAACGCTTTAGACTTTTCGGCATATGGGAATCGTGGTATAACCTGTCCACTAAATAATATACAATAATTAAAATAATGTTTTTTTCATATGTAACGCCGTTGTAAATATTGCCAATTAGTTTTTGTTTATTATCTGGGAAACTTCAATGCAGTTCAGTTCCAACAACAGCGCGGCAAATGTTTTTTTTTGCACAAATTTTGCCAAAAACGAAAAAATTATGGGCTAAAACAATAGTTGTAAAAAAAAAAGATTTTAACATGAAGAATGTTTAAACGTTCATGTATACACCTTGCGCTTAAAAGATAGAACGTCAAATGATAACGACTGTGGCATTCACACGGTGTGAGATTATATCACTAAACTTGTATTAACTTTACTTAAATTGAGTGTATTGATTTTATCTTAATACAGGTAATAAAGGTATTATTTATCAGTTATTGATTGTTTGAGAGGCCAACATTTGAAAACAAAACAGTATTTGAGAAAATGTTTTAAAAAGTAAATTACAGTGTGTCAACAACAACGCATTATTGGCTTTTGAATAGTAAATATCTTTTTATGTATAGATCAAATTGGAAAAGTAGAAACAACCTTTTAAAATCCCATCACTATGTCAGCCAATCTGAATACAATCAACTCCTGAAAACTGCTACGCAATCAACTCCTGAAAACTTCTACGCAATTTACTCCTGAAAACCGCTTTGCTATCAGGATCTGACGACGAGTCACTAAAACGTTATTATCAACAACCTTCTGAACCAATCAGATTGTCGCTTACAAAATCGCGAAAGTACATGATGATCACAGTTAATTTCGAAGCGATCTGAACGTTAAATTGTATATTGTATCAATGTATAAACAGAGTTTTAAACCATGAACAGTGTCGTCAAACCGCGTAAGATATATTTTATTGACAATGGGTGTGTTTTATAATATAAAAAGTAGTTCATTCATTTCCACTAAAATGGCATCTTCAGATCATTTTGCGACCGTTGCCGATTGCGTTATGAATCATGAATGTTTCTAAAAATAGTTATCGGGTATTTGCGGGTCTTCATCAGATCTGTCATGTTGTAAGATCCTGATTTTAGTGAAATCGTTTGTTAACTTAGCTATTTTATTACAAACCCAAGCAAATTATAGCAAATTGTATCCGCAAGATTGATACAACGAGTCAGATAAAAAAATCTGTATTCCACTATGTCGTTTTCCGATTTCGTATTTGTGTAGCTTCCGGTTGTTAATAGAGGCAATTCGATTTATTCTATTTAAGCTAGCGGCTTTACAGGTTTTACACAAGGATATACTGTATTAGATTGCCAAATAACTTTGGAGGCTAACGGATTGCCAATAGAACCAACCGCAGCCGACCGTGTTCTATGCGACGTCATAACTACGTCACACCATTTTGATATGTAATTTTCCGGCACATAAAGAGCTCCATAAAGGAAATTTCCGTCGCTGTTCTACAACCATTACGATATTCTTACGCCATTCATATTTTTACGCCATTCATAAATTAATATCGCGTTATTCTACTATTATGAAAACCACTTTGTTGACCAAAATTTTGTTTGGTATTGTTTTTAAATTTGTTTTGAGCGAGAAGGGAATATAATAAAAGGAACATTATGACAGTATGTAGTCTGTAGGTTCGTATTATGCCTATTTGCGTATGTAAACTACAACACGCTCGTCCTTCGATCTCGTATGATATTGTTTACACACCAAACTCGAAAAATACAAACCTACAGTCTGCATAATGGTATAATAATCATCCATTTATACATATTTTAATTTTATATGCATTGATCGAAAGGTCAATAGATGGGATATACCGATAAATATTTCTTGTTTCTTTTCTAGAATAAAAGTAAAAAAAAATATTATTGTGCAAATGACATAGCGTTTTCATTAAAAGCTGTTTATTCACAGTTCCTGATGGAATCTCAGATGTGACTGATATTAATTAAAATAATGTGTTATACCTATAAACGACCGAACAGCAGAGAATTTTTACTAAAACGTACATTTTAGGACCTGTGTGGGTTAATACATGTAGTTCTGCGTAATGGTTGTAAGTCGTCCATGGTTGCTGGGATATCGCATGAAGTGCGCTGTTTGAACGCTATTGAACGTCTATGAACGTCAATGATCGCATGGACTCGGCGGAGAACGCTGGTCCAGAATTTTTTTTTGAACATGCACACAAATTTCACTGAGACCAGCGCTTTTCAACGTTAAATTTTAAACGCTGATGAACGTTAAAGAACGTTCGTGAAACGTTTTACTAACGTTCGCCGAGAGTTGCATACGTTCGGCTATCGTGACTCACGCGCTATGTCACGTTATTCTACTGCATAGAAAACGACACTAACAACACTTACACGTGAATAGGAGCCCCCGTCGTAGGTCGCTCGGACGAGCTACTAAGACTGCCGCACTAGCATGACTACTAGAATGCGCACCAAGAATACCGCACTCTGGATATACCGCTCTCTGGAATACCGAACTGGCTAGGCATCTCTAAATAGCAACTGCATTGCTACTCCAGGTTATATAGGCCATTTTATATAATTTTTGTAATAATAAACAATCTGCAACCATAGCGATAACATGTCGATACAGTGATTGTTCTCGCTGACCCTCTGACAGGTTCATCGAGTACGATTTGATATCGCTGGCTGTAGTTGCTTATTATATTACAGCTAGTTAGTTGTTACAAATCGTTTGCTTTGCTGTGAACGACTCGCTGTCGCCCTGTCAACGACCGCTGAACGGTCCCCTGACTTATGTGAAACGAACGTCTTTTTGGCGTCCATTGAGCGTCATTAGGGCGTTACCAGAATGTCCGTGCCTCAGCACGCTCGTGTAACGTTGACCAAATCGTTCTACGCGCGCCAGGGGCCCCTGAGAACATGCTTAAGATTTTAGGGTTTTCTTACTTGGTCGCTGTTACACGTTTCTAGTGCGTTAGACACACGCTAGTGGTGTGTTACGTTAATAATACGCCAGATGTGTCATCCTCATTCTAGAACGCTCAAAAGATGAACGGTTGAAACGTTAAGAGAACGTTGACCAGAAAGTCATAGCGAGACAGCCCCTTTAGTAACGTCAAAACAACTTTGGCTTGAACTTATATTTACCCTTACGTTGACTGTATATTAAGAATATTACATTATATAAACTATGTTTACACGTCTCGTGCACTTAATATGATGAATTTTGATATTTGAAAACACTTAATACGTTTATCCTGAAACGTGACCAGTCACCTTCAATATGACATCAGCTTTTATGTTCATACATAGATTTCAAGATTGTTACAGTGCAAAATACATAGAAAAAAGATCTGCAAATCCACGTTTTGGCAAGTTCATAAGTACGTTGACACCTTAATAAGGTCGACAAGTTGATATGTCTACATTTGTTACAAGTAAATTAAATCAACGTTTTTGTGCGATTGCTATAATTTGTAGTTGGTTTGAGTTTCCAATCGAATGATGGCATATTAATCAACAATGATTAAGCCGGTGTAGCAATACCGGTATCAATAAATAACTGAGTGGCAAATGCCATAATTTATCAAATGTGAATATGAATGCTGATCAATTATTGACAAAGCGATAACCTGCTAAGCCTCATTGACAAGTTAACAGGCAGATAGAGCACACATATCGATAATGCTTAAATATGTGTCTTTTATAGAGTATAGGTTGATGTGCTTTTTAGAGAGTATAGACAAAGGGTCAACATTTGACACACACACATTGTCTGTTTTGTTGACGCATAATCGTTATTTGTTATGAAAATAGTTTTCTAACGCCGACTTTCGGTGAAAAGTTTCTAAAACAGTGTGCAAGGCATCTTGAAAATGACATCAGCTTTTGATGGAATACACACGTGTTCGACGCCCATTTACACCATTTTCTCACATATTCAAAGCAACAACTCTCTATTATATCGTTGACATTTTCGATCATCACGTTGGAGATGATTTTTTTGATGAATATATAATGAAGCCGCACGGAAGAAATACATTCTTTAGTCGTTAATGTAGAACTCGAACCAAGCAATGCGCTTGTCTGGAACTATTAGACGACAGAACCAGAGTACTATTGAACTTGTTCGATGTGCGGTGCTAAAGAAATCATTTTTCTAACAAATGGTTCTTTAAAAGCGTAAGTTTGCAATTTTAATGCTTTTGAAAGATGGTGATTATAATGATGTCCAAACTGACGAAAATGTATATTTCCGTAAATTGTTAAATAATCTGTTATGTATCATGTTTGCTAAACAGTGTAAAATATTTTTAAATAATGCCAGTTTTCTTTCGGCTAAAAATAGATATGTCTATTTTTTCAGGAAAAGATGCTGCGTGTGGACAAACATTATACTGATTTTGTGAAACTGCATGATGGAGTAACGAAACAAGGCAGATGCTTGAAAACCAGTTTACATGGTCTGTCTCCAGATAGTTTTATTCCTTAAAGTTCATTAATGCCTGCACTGCCCCGAGCCGCCAGAACCCTCAAGCCCTGCACTGAAACACTCCACTTTTGAACAGTCGGCCGAGTCTAAAATCACGAATTGTTAAATCCTGCATAAAATTTATGTCCAACCAAGCATTCCGCAATGTTTTAATTCATCTTTTACAGGAGATTAGAACAATTATATAGCCAAAATCTGCCAATTCATTTTCCGCAAATATATATTCTTCGGCAACATTACTCCTGCAAAACACAATTTACGTAACACCTGCATAACACTGAGTATACACAGAGCTCTATGTTTTGTATTTGATTTTATATTTAAACTGATAAATTAAACTCTAACAAGAAATATCTTTAAAAAAGATAAACGGCGTTGATGGAAAAGATTTATATATTCGTGCATATAAGAAAAACAAATATGGAGAGGCGAAGCAGACAGTGTTTAGTTATTTTATTTTACTTGTTATAGCTGTTGACGAACCCTCCCTGCCTTCTTAGTATGACCTAGAGATTAAGCGACCGAATCATGACAACTCATAGATTTATTGAAAATGTCTTTTAAAACAAATGTTGAAGCTTTTGCAACAATTTCATACGGTGATAATGAGTCGATTAAAAAAGTGAAATATGCATATCAGGAATTGCCACAATCAGAAAAGCAGCCTCCCCCGTGACATAGTCAGGAAGAAGAGGGAGAGAGAGCATGGTTAATAAAATGATCAGTTTCAAAAAGGACACCACAAAGAATTAACAAAAATCAGAACCCGAGGGTTACCGCCTTGGAACGGTCAATGGCAAATCAAATTGCCACAGGGGTTTAAACCAGAAGCAATGCCTTACATTAAGTCTTGATCTACATTTATCCAGTTTCAGTAAAATACCTCTTGTAGAGTTAGAACTCAATATGAATCAATGTCCTTGAAATTTAATAAATATAAATAATAACAGCTTGTTGCAAGAGCGAAATCTACCAACTTATACGTAAATTAACTTAAAAAAGGGACCCTCCTGAGTATTGAACCCGAGGGCCTTCGTTTGTGAGGCGAGAGAGTTAGCTACTACACTACAGAGAACTTAACTTTCGCACTTGAAATTAACAATCAGTATCAAAGGAACTAGAAAGGAACCAGTAAGAACTAGAAATATCTGCACTTTTCTTTCCTTTTACACTTAGTTTTTCACGCAAAACGCAAATGTTTACCCGACACCCAAGAGTATTCTATATAAAGTTGTATTTAAGCCCTCAATATTGTCTTACATGTAACTGGTTATTTAAATCGTAAATATCTTTTTCTCCAATAAAATTATCGCTTTTAAAAACGAAAATGCTCGAACATGTAAGTGCCAGGTAAATACTTACACAAAATATAAAAATCGTTACGGTAATCGTAAACTACACCCACTTAAAACCAATCGAAATAATCTATTTGATTTTCCCGCTGCGTAATAAAAAAATCCCACTAGATGCCTCTCCATCCTGCTAGATGCCTCTCTGGTGTAAATAGCTACCAATCGAAATAGTTAATTTCATTTTCCCGCTGCATAACAATATAATACGAGTATTATTTACAACATTTCAATGGTCGAAAAACTAGGTCAAAAGTGAGCTTAGACAGCTAACGCCGAAAAACACAACCTGTAATATAATAATTTTAGACCAGACAAATCCCAAAACACATCTACAATACCCTTTTTTCATAAGTTCGCATATTGTTATTTGACACTGTATCATTAGGTTGGTTTTCTTACAAGTCGCAGCTTATATGTTTTGGTTGGTACATGTATATGGGTCATGTTCGAACCGAGTGTAGCGCAACTTTCTTTAAATTTCCTGGTCATATTTAAAATAAGTCTTAAGTCAGTCCACAGGGATTCGATCTAAGATAATTGGCCGCTCTAACCTATATACATATAATGTATAGCATTTTTCCTTCTCTTTCAGTAACTTGCCAATCAGAGGATAGATACAAGTTAGAGCAGGTCATTCAAGCGGTGCAGAAACTTATATATAGTGTTGAGGTCAGTCTCATATCGTCATTTAGCAATTTTCCGCCCATTGTTTTTTCGTTTAGGGCAAACCCATTCTTTTATCTGGGGACCATACGCCGCTGAACATGTCATGGTATTAATAAGAAAATACCACGTTGAAGGTTACATGACCACCGCCATATGCACACCATCGTTTGGGATGGTCAAAATTGTACTATTTATTGGTGCAAATATTGAATTGCGCTTAACCCGGGGCAAGGCGGCGTGGGCAGTAATCTGCATTTCCATTACTTCCCATGAACAACCTCAATCAAACCGAGCCTGCAATTTTTTCATATTTGTCGTGTTTGATGGCTTTCAAAGTTTCCTTTTCATCTATTACAACACTTGAAGATATATTGTGCGTACTATTTTTAAATGCTTATAACATTGAAACTTTTATCTTATGCAAAGGTATAAACTTTTGATTAACCCGAATACGAATCAAATCAAGACGTGTGGCGTGATGATTGCTGTAATGTCTATTTGTCATCAAAAAGTAAGATAAAAGATTTCTCAGAAAGTCTATAAATCTCTCAGTAATACGTAGTTACCTCTCAGATTTCATCAAAACACTAATTTTTTAACGTATTTATCCCACAAGTCTTTGCCGTTTGTATCATTTTTGTGTTGCCATTATGAAGCAAACGCGAAACATAGGGATTGATTTATCCGTCTGTCGGTCGGTGCTGCGTCAGGAAAACTTAACGTTGGCTGTAACTTTGCCATTTCTCAACACGCTCATGATAGTGACACACAGTTTAAGTCAATATCACATTTGATGGAGTTATTCTCTTTTTGTACTTGGATTTAACTTGAAAACACACTCATGGTTATGTGAAATTTTTTAGGTCAATATCACATTTTATGGAGCTATGCCTCTTTTATACTTTTACACAAGAACATCACATTAGTTGTAACTTTGCAGTTTCTCAATATTTATCTACGAAACTTCCTATTTCATTTGATATTTTATACGAGAACACGCTCGTGATGATGCTAGGTTAAGATGGAGTTATGCCCTTTTTTGTACGTAGTTCACACTTTTTTTATCCGACATACTACCAGAATGCGACGGGCGACACACGTGTTAATCTTAACACCCATCTAGTTATCTTATATTACATGTATGCAACTGTGAATAAGCAAATTGTAGTATTATATAAGCAGTACGTATACCCTGTTATTCGTTTCGCACATTAAATAATTATACTGAATCGACTGAATTTTGATTTTTGCTCTTAGTGTTTCTTGTTTCGTTGAAGAATTAGATGAAGTTTTATTAAATATTTGACAAGAGTAACTTTTCATATAATCTTATCGTTAGTACGCTTGAAGTTGTTCACACTTGGATTCACAGAAACACACATTGCTGTTTTATTTCAGGAATTGTTTTCTGCTAAGAAAGATATTGTTACAGAAAATATCATCCAACTGCTTCACTTCTTAAGAGAGAAACATGCCGATTATTTTCCGTCTAATCCCACTTGTAATTTCCAGTTAGATATCTATTCGAAGGAACATCAAAAATTGACGGAATCTGTGCACTATTTTAATGAACGTGAACGTGAAGAATTGGAAAAAAACATTAAAACATTCAAAACTAAAATCTTTTTAGTAGAAGAGAGGTTAAAAGCGAATCGCTCTGTTGAAGATTTACTACGAAAAGAGCTAGACAAATTAAGAGAACGCATTAAAAACCAACAAGATTTGGAAGCGTCTCTTGTTTCTCAACAACACAAGTTATTTTTAACACTAACAGAGAAAGAAAATGTTATCATGACGACTAGGTCTAAGATTGAAGAAATAACTGGAAGTCTTAAGACAAAGGACATACAAATTGAACATTTAATTGCTGAAAATCAGAGATTAGAAGTTGAAACAAAGGTCATTTACCAAAACAACCAAACACTTGCAGAACAGGTTAAAAAATCAGAACAACTTTTAGAAAAAATAAAAATGAAAGAGAAAGCCTATGAAATCGAAAACGAACATGTAAGGCTATACAAAGAGAATGTGGATCTCGAACTTTCTCACGCTCATTCAATCATAAAAACTCTCAGAGAGGAAAATGAAAAATTAAAATTGGAAAACGAAAGTCTTTCTGAAAAGTCTGCAGCAGAAAACAAACTGATGGAAGAAAATAATGCGAAATATAGAAGGATACAAGACGATTACGATATCGAGCATCAAAAAAGATTACAATTGGAGCGACATATAACAGACTCAGAAGAACAATTAAAACAACTTCGTTTTGAGCACAATGCAGCAACGAATAAATTAGACATTTTGCAAGGAAGAAAAACACTGTACGGTAAGTAACAATGGTAGATTATTTTATTACCAAGCAAATGAAATTAAAAGTTATCATTGCTCTATAAAACTAATTTAAAACTTATTTAGTCATATTTTGATTGCGACACGTGTATTTGCATAATTGCACAACGAATTATGCGTAATTAGAGTACAAATCAAAATATATCTAACTGCATTTATTTCTATGAACGAAAATATGTTTTCAAAAGTAAATTTACACATTTACATAGTAAGTTTCGATAATTAAAAGTAATATAACTCTTTAAAAACAGTCGAAGAGAAGCAGATGTATTTTAAATTACACCTTATTCTATTCTATATTGGAAACGGTTTAGAGAAGCCACATACAGAATAACAGACCTTTCTGCGTAGACAAGTAGAATGTCAAGTATTCTAAAAATAGTAATTAGCGTCTGTGCGTTCTATTGAATTCTATCTCTATTTTAGTTCAGTTATACAGTGCCGAAAGAAATCCCACGTTGACTAAACTCGAAGCAGATATAATGGCGATGCTTAAAGACAAATTAGAAAGGAAAGATCTACAAATTGAATTTGTTCAGTGTACCAAACACTCAGATATTCAGCCTGGTATGCTTGTATTATTGATGTGCATCCTTGTTTCATGTCTAAAAACCGATGTTGACAAAACAATACATGGTTTAACTCGTAAGTAATACTATTGTTTTATGCCCATCTGGTTTCGCATTCTGAAATTGCATTCCGTAATAACAGTAAAAAGAAAAACAACGAAAACTGGGTTAATATACACGTACTTTACACGCGCGTTTATGATATTTGCAAATTTAAAGTTTCGTTTTGATATAACATCGAGTGGTCTGTTTTTCGATGATGTATTCTAATTTAAAAGCAATGCGCAAACGCATGTAGCAAAATTATTCTCTTTTTTGAACTTAACATGTACAGGGGTTTTTCAATTTGTTTAAAATCATGAATATATTAAATTAAGTAATATGTAGTTCATGTTTAATAATACATTAGGTAAATACCATTTCCTGACAATTTGAATGCAAATTGATTCGCGATTATTACACATTGCCTTCTTCAAAAGACAACCGTATGGCAAAGACGTTCTTTTTGCATTTAACATAGTTTACTATTAACAGAAGTGGCACCTATGTCTGGACAATTATACACTTACATTTCACATGCATAGATGTTATTACAACATCTTTTAATGCATGTCTTTCTTTTTATTAGTGACAAGACAGATGGCATTGTTAATATTTCATCACAAGGGAATGCACGCATTACCAACTTCCTCAAGTGAAGATGTTCTTACCCGAACGGAGTTTAGGTACCTCGGTGGAATATTCGACATGGTATTTTATACTGGAACAGGTTTCCACAATTGCAAAATGAACACCACAAGCTCTGTTAGCCTTGTTAACTTCATTAAACGAGAGGGAGAAGAGAAGTTAGTGAAATAGTCCAAACAAAGTTATGCTCTTAAGGGGCTATAGTACATCACATGTTTGTATTATTTCATACATATCATTCTATTTACCTTCTATGTTTACATTTTACTACGAATTCTCAAGAATATTCTCCATTGAACTAAAATTAAAGCACCACACTGAACTCTTTTTACAATTTATACAAGTATTTATAACTATTGGTGTATATATGAATTAATGTGAACATAATTGAAAAGGTTGTCTCGCACGCCAATGTAAAAATACCTAGTTGTCGTGTTCGGTGGCTTTCAATGTTCCATTATCATTTATTTGAATCACAGTATCGTTGTTTGTACGGTGTGACGGCTGTAAAATGTTTTCCTGTACATTCATTTTTTTTTCAGAATATAGATGCTAAACATTATCTCAATAATAGTTTATTATTAAGTTATTTTGGTCTCTCCGTATATTCAATCAGTGATTTGATTAGTAAAGTCCTTTGAAGGTCGCAGAGTACGATACTTATGTACTATGTTAATAGCACATTTACCTCTAAAATTACTTTTGTTTTAATATTTCGGTCAGTTTTAGGATGGGTGGTTTCCATATCCCTGCCATTATAGATTTGGATAGCCCAATGACATATTTTCGTACTACAGTTTTAAAATTGTGACTTCGGAGTTCTCTGTGATATGCAGGATTTATATTCTTAGAACATTCGACTCTGTTTAGTTCCGACTATTGTTTTCTCGTTTAGGGCAAACTCATTATTTTATCTGAGGAACATGGAATGGTATTAATCTGAGAATACCGTATAATATTATGAAGGTTTGTTGTTCACCTTCATATGCACACTTGCGTTTGGGATTTATCAAAATTGTACTGTTTATTGGTTTAAATACCGAGTTGCGCTGAAACCAGGGCAAGGAAATATGCATTTCCATTACTGCCCATGAACAATGAATAGTTACCTGAATAACCAAACCGAGCCTGCAATATTTTCATATTTGTCGTGTTCGACTGCTTTCAAAGTTACCTTTTCATCTATTTCACTATTTTGGGGTTTGCTTAATTTACCAGAGAAACCAACTTATACAGTTTTTACATTTTTATTATTAGCTTTTTAAGGTTTTGACACTTTTGATCTTTGTTCAAATCTTGTTCAAAAAGATGGAATGGTTTATCCAATGGACGATCAAAGGCGGTAACACCATCGGGGCCGCTAACCTAACTCTCCAGATATAGTGCTATTTTCAGTTACACCAGTAAGTATCATCGACTCCTCGTTACTTATCTGGCAGATTTCTTTAAACTTGCACAGATAGCCAAGAAGGATGTGTAGTGGTCGTAAAGAAAAGATTGTTTCATGCGGCTATTTTACCACATTTATGGATCTTTGTTTATGAGGGCAATACAAATTTGTTGCATCGACTCCTCGTTTACTATTTTGCTGATTTTTTAAAAACTTAAACAAAACATTTACTCACATTTTTTCTCGTGAATGTATTACAATGCCTCCATCGCGTCCCTGAGAGAGAGAGAGAGAGAGAGAGAGAGAGAGAGAGAGAGAGAGAGGGAGAAAGAGAGAGAGAGAGAGAGAGAGAGAGAGAGAGAGAGAGAGATCATGTTAAATACCATGCAGTACACTGCTGCCTGTAAAGATGAAATGATTAATCACGATCTCTATAATCCACTGTAACGAATATCTATGAACTTAATCAAAATGATCATCACATATTAATGTTAATATGTTAATAATATAAACAATATTCTACAGATGGGTTATACACAAGAACTAAGCACGAACAGTTATTGTCTGAAAGCCGAATAACTTGACACAACTCAACTGAATATAAATGAACATAGTCCTCCATAGGCGGCACTTTTTTGAACTTCACAATAGGATTCTTGGCAGTCTCATGAGCAAAGCCTGTTGAATCATCCTAAGTTTTATTTACAATGCGCTGAATCCCTCATTTAGAAGTTTATTTTGTAATTCATTAATAATATGGAGTTTTCCATTGAACAGTCCGATTGTGTATAATACGTAATACCAGTATTTCATTACAAAATAGTTCATCGTATCTTTTGCCGAGTTATTTTGTCGCCGATATAAAAAATCCTTGATTAGAATGGATGTTATATTCTTCATCAATATTTCATCCTTCTTAAGACACTTCTTAGCCAGCTTAAGGCAGTTTTCATTTTCCTTTTCCGACCCAGCACAAATTGTAGATATTGTAAACAAATCATCATGAATGTCTTGTAATTCGTTATGAACATTTGGAATGGAGCACACTGCGCTGATACCTTCTAAGCAATAACTAAACGCTTTGCATTTGTCCTCTTCTAGATTTAAGGTGTCGAAAAAATTAAATTTTAAAAGAAAATGTTGAAGGTTGCTTTCAAAATAGCATTTTGACAGTAAATCAAGCATATTTTTGAGACATTCACCTGCAGTCTGCGATCCTTTCTTGCATCGACGTATGTGAAGCAGAAATATGATTTTGAGCATATAATTACCAACATGAAAGGGGATATATGACAGTTGATATTTGTCTTTTTTGAGCTCTTCTCTTGGAAACACATACTTTAGTGTCATGAACGCTAACTTGTGTTTGTCAGATGAAGCACGGATAAGTTTTGTTTCTTGTTTCTGACTAGATGGTCGCCATGACAACCATTTGCGAAAATTTGCCAAATCTTTCGTACATGCTCTAGGAAAGAGAGACACATTAGAACTGCTAGTCTCAAATATTGCATGGAAGTCAACCTCAAACAACTCACATTCACAGCTTTTAGTACCAGGTATCACGAATCTAGATGTTGCATGGCAATGTGGTTTATCGCGTTTTGATTGCCAAGCAAAAACAAGTTTACCTGACACGGAATTAAAACTAATAGTTCTTAATTTTAAATTACCGGATTTCATGTATACTGTGCAGAAACAACAGCCAAACAAAAAATCGTTTAAACCTTCACTGCTTGATACTAACCTCGGGCAAAATTTTTGTTTGCACTTTTCTGTTACAGAATTAACAAAATTCAATACAAACATTTCACCAATTCTGTTACTGAGAAAGTTCTTCTCGCCGGTTGCTGATAGATCGTCCTCGACGCCGTGCTCAATAAACATGCAATTGCAAGCCCCCGTTGTCAAAAATCGTATATCTTTGCAACCAGGCCATGAGTCAATGACTGCTAGGTAATCAAACTCCAATAATTCATTTTTATGATTTTTTATTTTTGTCTGCTCGGCCATGCTACCACAGAAACGGACATCCTTTATATTTATGTCTGGAAAGTCCTTCTGCATCTGTGCCACAAAACGTTTCATTAAAATATCAACTGCTTTGCATTTGTCTCTTATCTCAGGGTCTCCAAAATTGACAGAAACATTTTCTTTGACATATTCACATAAATAATCCATGTTTATGGTAAACACCGGTTTATATATTTTTAAGATTTTAGAGGGCTCGGTTGGCAAGTTCGATCAAATTTCTTTTTCAAGGAATACACAAATCTGACACTTGCTTCGAGAAGATTTAAACACGGTCTCTGAAAATAAACAATCATACCATTATTTCAGAATAAAAGCAAGAGTAAAGAACATAGTTACATCGCAGAGAAGACAATGGTAATTAGTTTTCAGTCAATAGGTATAATGGACACTGGACCAAGCTGGAGTCAAAAAACATACCAAAGGTTAACAACAAAGACGAAACCGATACCTTTAAGCAATACCAACTGTCCTGAAGAAAAAAAAGGCTATTGTTGTCGCTTCTGTTATATTAAATGAGAATTGAAAAAAAAACTGGTAATTAAATGCATGCGATAAATAATAATCAACTGGTTATATTTAAAAATAAATGAAAAAACAAATGATATGTTTGTATAATAAACATATGTTTTTATATTTTCGTATCAATAAAACATGATATTTTGTTGGATTATTGAACACCATCGGGTCAACAGATTAACGATCCTCGAAGGCGAAACTCACTCAGGTTCTAAATCTATGCTCTCTTTTACCTTTATAACTTTGACTGCGTAGGAGTGCTGCGTTTTGTAGATGCGACAATTTCACCATCATTTTACTATCTCTTAATGACAAAAGTGAAACAATGACTGATATTAAATCAAAAGGCAAGGAAGATTTGATGGTTCTTGTCATATATACCCAGGATATGATGGTCACGAAGTAGTTTCAAAGCTGAAGGGTAAGCTCTATAAAAGTTACGAGCTTGTACATTTGTAATAGCTTAGAGAATGCACACTTTAACCTTAAACTCATTGTTGAAAAGGGGCAGTAACTTGTTCAAAATAGAATATAGAGTTGAAGTTTTTGCCAAACATAGTCGAGATATGATGATTTAAATACTATTTTCAAAGCTGTAGTGTGAGTAATACTGCTATTAGGGAGAATTCAGAAAACAAAATGTATTTTTTTATTTAACAGTGAATAAATTCTTCAGAAAAGCCTGATTTTTAAAGTGGTATAACTTAAAACATTTATTTTGTTGGTAAATAAAAAAATGAAATGAATGTATAATAACCTTCAGTGTTTGGTGGCTTTCAATGCTCCCTCTTCGTCTATTTTAATATTACATAACATATACTTAAGCAGTTTAACGGGTCATTGACAAGCAACAAGTACAATGACCTTTGATAAACACATCTTAATATATCTTAAGACCAGGTTTGAATATGGGAAGTCTTACAGTGATATTTTCAATCTGCTACCATATTTTGTTTGTATTTAATCACTATTCATTAAGTAAAATTTAATGAAATTTCAGAAAACACTGTATAAAGATTTCGTCAAAATATGTTTGGAAAGTGAAGAAAATGTAAGGTTAATTAAAAATTTAAACTTGATTTGAAAACTGTAGGAGTTTGCATCACAAGATTTTGTTCAATCCCGATCCTCTCGAAAAATATTGTTCTGATCCAAACGAAAACTATGTCGCACACAATGTACATTCCGTGCCAAACATAAGCGTAATGAAGGTATTATCTTGAAAACTGTAGTAGTAGTTCGCGTCACAAGATTTTGTTAAATAGTTCTTCCCTCCAAAATATTATAATGGACTCATCTACACGAAAACTGTGTCACGCACCTCTACTCTTTATGTCGAATACATGTTCAAAGTTTGAAGTGATTATCTTGAAGTAACTGAAGAAGTAGTGCGCGTGTAAGATACAGTGGAATTGCGATAACTCGAAACGCGATATTTCGAAATTACGGGTTAAAAGTCGGCCACCGGTCCCTTCAATTTTCATTAAATATTTAACTGAAAACGGTTGCGAAAACTCGAAACGCAGTAACTCGAAAATTTCGATATCTCGAACATATGAATAAGTTCCATGAATAAGAAAAAAATCACAAATTGTTTGATAACTCGAAGTACATGTATTGACACGATTTTTAACACTTCCCGCGCGAATGTTCGAAGTATTTTGTATGTGAATATGTATATGAATTATAATGAGGCGGCATGCAAACTTTTCCCAACGCAGAAATCGACGGCCACGCCGATGCTGACGAAATAAAATGAATAGAATAGCTCGGCATAATCTTTAAATTATCGAGCTAAAATGTTTAAACCTTGTTCACTTCACCTCAAGTTAAATCCTCCACTACCTTAGAGAGTCTATTCCATATTTTTAACATACATTCCGCATTTATAACAATTTAATATGTTGTCAATATAATGTTTAAAGTGACCTCATGGTTTACAAGAAACATGACTTACCAGAATCTCAGAACAATTTGCCCATGTACAATGGCAATTCACGGATACATGGAAAATATGAAGAATGGCTTTAAACTCCGACTATATAGACACAATGCATGTTTTTCCCTATATAAATCGCTGGAGTAACCCACATTAGATCATAAAACCAAAACAAGCGTGAATCTAACCAAATTCAGATAAACATGCTTGATCGCGTTTTCAAACGTGTGCTGCATTAAGGTTATCTCAATTCTTTATAAATTCACGTAACTTTATCAGCCAACATGTTTACTTAAAGGTACGTGTACAATCAATAAATCATACAAAGCGACATGTTCTTTATCGCCATAAAATGTTTCTACCTGAAATCACAGTATTGATTGTGGTGGCGTAAAAATCGTCTCTTCAGGTTTAAGTTTACGAGGCTTGTTCAGGAATTCTTGAGACAGCTTCTGCCAATTGATAGCCAATTCTTGACGTTTATCGTAATTTTTGTGCACACTTATATTGTATAATGTCCTTTATCAAACTATATAACTACTTTCAATTTTAAATCGTTTTAAATTTTCATACTTAAAATTTTATAACAGTAGTGTACATTGTAGATATACCAGGAGCACGCTATAAATTTCATTAATTTAAATAATATTTGCCATCATTTTATTACATAATTTGAATATAAATTTGCGAAAAAACAGAATGGAGGAAATGTATCCATGGCACTTGTATATCTCTGGCATATATCCGGTCAGCACGCCAGGAACAGGTGACATTACCCGAAACCATTGGTCGGAATTGCGCACTTCTCTCCAACAAGACGTTTGACAGACTGTAAGAGAAATTTTGCGACAACATGTTATTGGAGTTTCTACGGTATATTATTGACAGATGAGCTTAATTTTCCAAATGTATGCGCACGTTGGATTCCTAGATCGCTCGCCGAATGTCACTAGAATCGAAGAGCGGAAGCGTCTGGTCTGTGGAATTAAAATACTTTTAAATTAGTAATATTAGTAAAATTTTAAAAATTGCTTGCAATAATGATGTTTTATGTTACAGTAATGTTTTGTTCATGTATTAAAATATGTGACACTTTTACATGCGTCATCTCAGTAATTTCCGAAAAAAGGCTCGTATTATAACATGCTAAGTACATTATAATATATGGTTTTGTGTCATAACAAATTAAATGCAGTAAAATATTCGATAACTGCTTCGTTTAAAAATTAGATATTGATAAAAGAAACACCTAAAATTTACAGCTAGGTCGGATTTACTTAACAATAGCCTGTGCCTGAAGTCTTTCTCAGTTTAAATAATTAACAATTCTAAACATTTGTTATATCAAAACTTAAATACATTTTCAAGTAAAAGTATATTTGACCTTGAAGTTTTACCTTCTGAAACCCAATTAGGAGGAAACCTTAATAACTTATTCTAAGTAAAATTTTCTTACAAGTGTTTTACACGTCACCTTCGATTACCACGTTAACGATAGTTTTACAGCTCGTAATGGTTGTTGTGACTTTGTGATGGACTAAGGAAAACGTGCAATTTGTGTCAATCCAATGTGGAGAATAAAAGCTGTTTGGAATAAACAAATAATGAAAGAGGTACATACATTTATCTGTAATTGATTGCATGAACAATAATTTTCCAGGTCCTTCATCTCTTACTCTTAAGTAGGGGCAATATCATTTCAAATTCAGCGTAGCGCTATTTGAAGTATAGTGGTAGTACAAAGTCTCTTACGTAGGGGCAATATCATTTGAAATTCACGGTTGCGCTATTTGAAGTAAAGTGGTAGTACAAAGTCTCTTAAGTAGTGCCAATATCATTTGAAATTCACGGTAGCGCTATTTGTAGTATAGTGGTAGTACAAAGTCTCTTAAGTAGGGGCAATATCATTTGAAATTCACGGTTGCGCTATTTGAAGTATAGTGGTAGTACAAAGTCTCTTAAGTAGGGGCAATATCATTTGAAATTCACGGTAGCGCTATTTGAAGTATAGTGGTAGTACAAAGTCTCTAAAATAGGGGCAATATCATTTGAAATTCACGGTAGCGCTTTTTGAAGTATAGTGGTAGTACAAAGTCTCTTAAGTAGGGGCAATATCATTTGAAATTCACGGTAGCGCTATTTGTAGTATAGTGGTAGTACAAAGTCTCTTAAGTAGGGGCATTATCATTTGAAATTCACGGTAGCGCTTTTTGAAGTGTAGTGGTAGTACAAAGTCTCTTAAGTAGGGGCAATATCATTTGAAATTCACGGTAGCGCTTTTTGAAGTATAGTGGTAGTACAAAGTCTCTTAAGTAGGGGCAATATCATTTGAAATTCACGGTAGCGCTATTTGAAGTATAGTGGTAGTACAAAATCTCCTCGTGCATAAAGTCGGTTCTTTTATCAGTAAATAATCGGTTATCGGTGTTATGCTGTGATGATTACGTTTATAAGGTTTATCCAATCAATTTTCTTTGCTGAACATGAAATGGTATTTTACTAAAAACGCATTGATGGTTTCAATTTCGCCATTGGTTAGGATCCTACTTGTATTGTTTACTGGTATAAATATATAGGTGAGCTCAACCAAGGGCTTTACGACTTGGGAATAGTTGCGGATTTTCTTTGCGGAACAACGAAGAACAAGCTAAATCAGAACGAGTCTGTCAAATGTTCATATTTGTTGTGTCCGGTGGCTTTCCATGTTCATTTTTCTAGTTTAATTTCTATGTACGCTGATCACATTTCCTTCATGTCTTAGCGTTCGTTTAAAATACATGTGTACGAGACTAAAATCAATGAACTTGTTATTAGCTTATTATGAATAAATGTAACACGTGACACTAAAATGTAACACAATTTGTAAAATGTCTTAAATCTATTCAAAGTAACAAAATTATGCCACATAAATTTCGTCTTCAGCCTGGTTATTCAGTATAGTCATATTTCCACATGCTATCAAGTTATTTAACAATTGCACTCACACCTTACGTTGAACGATCATCTGATAAACTTGGAGCAACTCTACCTTTTCGTAAACCCAATTTTTAAATTCAAACAGAACATCTACTAAGAGGTCTATGTAAAGAGCTCCGCATGTTAGGGATTAATCCATTTACAGTGTTCGCTTTAGTTGCACATCCTAAGTGATGCTAGATGAATGAGTTCTCAGTTCGCCGCAGGAATTGATGTATATTAAAGAAGAGAAAGAAACGACATAACTTACTCTTCATATGTTTATTTAATAAAGTCCTAATAAAAAATCTTGATTAATTGCAAACATTTCATTATAAACAATGTATAAGCATGCCAATGTATCATAAGTTTTTTATTCTTAATATAGTCTAACCACTAATTCGGCAATATAAAAGTAAGTATATGAACAATATTTTTAAAATCTGATTTTCAAATCATTTTTTTTTCGAGGAAGAGGGGGAAACTTAAGTTACAAAATTCGTCGGTAGTGGGTATATTCTCCTTTAACGAAAATTCCTGTTTCCATATTTCGATGCGGATTCTTAAGTAATTTTGAACAATTCAATGCAACTGTGTAATAATGAAATTACAAAGCTGGAGAACTTTTCAGCAGTTTTCATTTTATCTTTTTTTCATCTTGAATTTTGGTTTTACACTTACCTCGGTTAAATTTCTTTGGTTTTTGGACGCATGATGGGATTTACATGGCTATTTCATAAAAAAGAAGTTAACATGATGCATCCTGTTAAATTTTAAATTTGAAGAGTGTATTAATTTTCTAGTCTATGCGAATAAATTAAAATTTAATGATCGTTGTAATTAGAACATTTGTTAGGTGAAGATAATACTGTGGTAATGCAATAACAATTGTTAAATAAGATATAAGCCTCGAAAAAGTGTATGGGCACATTGTCAGTTCATATTTGAGTTACTCTGGATAAAGTGGCCGATTAGTAAATCATAAGTGCAATCTTTCTTCAGCAGAAGAAACAGTAAGAAATTTATATAGAATTATTGAAAGCAATAAAGATGCACATTTTATCAGTCGTCAAAAGATCTTTTGGAATAAGTTCTCTGTTAATCTTTTTCTGATGCGTAATCCGAGTCGTCTGACGAATCTTTGTCATCCATGTTCTCCTCCGAGTCGGATATTTCCCATTGTGGGTGATCTTTGATAATTGCCTTGGCTTCCTTTACATCAAGCTGAAGAATACATTTTTGTGATATAAATTGAATGAACCAAGATCAGACAGACGTTCAAGTCATGGTTCTATTTTAATTACAATCAAAGTAATCTCTTTACAGGTAAATAATGCAAACACAGTGGTAAAGTTTCAAGAAAGATTGTTTTCTAAACAGCCTCAATGTTATTTAACGGTTCAAATGATTTGTCACTCAGTCAACGAGCCTTAGGGCGAAATCCTCTTTTTGCAAACTCGTCATGTCTGCTTCAAGGTTTGTTTGATTTCATCAAACTTGTTTTACATTTAATAAACATTATTAAATATTTGCATAACAACTGCAATGTAGCCCAAAGTGAAAGTTAAATGGTATCGCTGTTTTTTATATTTTTACTTTTCTGTGTTTAAGGTGAAATAACTTCTATGACTGGTAATCTGTACACGTTAGCTATATACTTGTTTATTCATTATAATACTCCAGAGACAAGTTTCTGGAAGCCAACAATTACGACATAAATTAATTAAAATCGGTTGATGTTAAAACAGTTAGCCACATTGTTGAATCTTAAAGAAAAAACAAGTTTTCCTTGATATCATGTCTGCTGGTAAGATAAATATACAACATCCGCTAAACTTAATAAATAAAATCAATGTTCTAAGGAATTATTGCCCGATCCTGTTTTCCGTTATATTTAGGTACTTTGATCACTAATATTAATTTAATAAAATTGCTAAAAAGACAAAATCTCGGTAAAGTACAGTATTTAGGTTAGATTTGTTAATTTACATGGAATAAAACGAATATACATTCACAACATTATTAAAGATAAGATACCTTGATGGGCTGTGTCTGATCCATGTCAAAAAAGCTATCTGAACGCAGCACAATATTGTAGGTATAGATACCAGGCTTTTTAGGTGCGGGGAACTGCAGCTTTCTCTGAAGCTAGAATTAGGAATACATGAAACTGTTTAAAAGTTTTCCACATTTCTTATAAATCGACTTATTAGTAGCGTCTGTTGGTCGCAAGGTCGGATTTGATATGGTCATCGGTGCTGCTTCGAAGTCTGCTAGAACGAAGGACAACATTTTCCAAATCCATTATCACGACATTATTAACATCTCTTTCTGTTTACGCGAATCTGAATTCTTAAACGATCAGATAGTTGTGAATATATGATGGTTAATTTAATTTATAATCGTCTTCGTAGCATACTTGTTAAGGTATTTTCTTAGGGAGCGTTAGGCCGAATGTTGAGCTAAATAGTGAATATTTCTCATATGACCGGTCGGATAAAGAATGCTCAACCATTGTCTGCTAGGCGCTCGGAATGGAGGAAAAAACTCGTGAAATTATGTTTTATAAGAAAGGATATCAAATATCAGTTGGCATTGGCGTAACATATAAACAATACTATTTAATTGTCGAATATCGAAAATGAATATGCTCTAACACAAGTTTCATAAGCCGTAGGTCTTAAAACATTTTTATCTAATAAATTTCACTTTGCAATCAAAATGCATGTATGTTTGTAGGTTCCATCAATATTGAGGGATGATTCACCAATATGCGGGAAAATGTTCTTATTTTATTTATTTTTTTTGCTAATGAAGCAGCGATATTTTTTCACAATGTAGACAGATTTTTATCAATTGATACACTAAGTAAAAGTCTAGTCTGCAAACTGAAACGTGTTATGGTTTCCATAGTAACGTTACTGTCGTCATTCCGGCCCAAATTTTGGTTCTCTCCAACAAAAATAGTTTATAACATAACGTCTCTTAAATCAACCAAATGACACCTTACGTTTCCCCTAATATCTGGCATGACGTCAGTGACTTCACTACGCACGTTGTCGTCTGACATGTAAACAAAATGTGTGTTATGTGTGTTGAAAGGTGCTTGAAAATGAATTTTTATCAACGATCAGCCATTAAATTTTGTGAGCCAAATAAATTTTCAAAGAAACAAACAATTGAACTGATCATCAGGGGAAGCTGAAGTAGAGAAAACACCAATCTACTAATGGTATTAGCGGTACAACGAACATGAGCGTAGCGGCCGTCTAGCGTCTAAGACGTCGTCAAACGTCGCCGCCGTCAAAGATTTTAATCAATAGACTGTTTTAAGTCATTTCTTGTGAAGAGGCAAAGAGTGTTAAGTTAAGTACATAGAGCAATACTTCTTATATTATTAATGAATGTAAATGATAATATTTTGGACAAACGTACTATTGTGACAATTTTTAACAAGAGGGTCCATAGGACCTTGGGTCGCTCACCTGTCAACAACTGCTCAATGGTTGCAAGAGTTGTGTGCAAGTTTGGTAAAATAAAGTAAAAAAACAATAAAGCTGCTATTGTGAAGAATATGTAATAGCTTACTTTGACTTTTTAAAGGGCCATAACTCTGGAACCCATTACGAAATCTAACTGGTTCAGGAAAGGAACCGAGATCTTATGGGAACTCAAGTATTGTACAAGTCTGATTAAATTCAAATGAAAAACGAAGCTGCTATTGTGCAGACAATGTCTAAACAGTATATTTCTGCACTTTAAGGGGCCATAACTCTGGAACCCATAATGCAATATGACAATATCAAGAAAGGAACCAAGATCTTATAGAAATGAAAGTGAAGATCAGACCAAAAGTAAGACCACTAGTGTGCAGACAAGCTTTTATTACTACTTGACCTAGTGACCTAGTTTTCAAGGTCACAGGACCCAGTTTCGAACTTGACCTAGATATCATTGAGATAAACATTCTGACCAAGCTTGAAAAGGAGGACCAAAATTAAGACTGCTAGAGAGCGGACTAGATTTTTCTATAAGTTGACCTAGTGACATAGTTTTCAAGGTTACATGTCCCAGTTACAAACATGAACTAGATATCATTGAGATAAACATTCTGACCAAGTTTGAAGAAGATCGGACTAAAATAAGGACTGTTAGAGTGCGGACATGCTTTTTCTATAATTTGACCTTGTTACCTAGTTTTCAAGGTCGCACGACCCACTTTTGAACTTGCCATAGATATCATTGACTGAGATAAACATTTTGGCTAAGATTTAAGAGAGGACAAAATTTAAGACCGCTAGAGTGCGGACAAGCTTTCACCTTAATTTGACCTAGTGGCCCATTCTGGTTAAGTTTGAAGAAGATCTGATAAAAAAACTTAAGACCGCTGAAGTGCGGACAATCTTTTTCTTTAATTTGATATGCTGACCTAGTTTTAAGGGTCACATAACCTAGTTACGAATTTGACCTAGATATCATTGAGATAAACATTCTGACCAAATTTAAAGAAGATTACACCAAAATTAACACCGCTAGAGTGCGGACAAGCTTATGCTATAATTTGACCTTGTGACCTAGTTGAAGGTCACATGACCCGGTTACAAACTTTCCCTAGA
The DNA here is from genome assembly GCA_038501625.1 of Corbicula japonica. Classification (NCBI taxonomy): domain Eukaryota; kingdom Metazoa; phylum Mollusca; class Bivalvia; order Venerida; family Cyrenidae; genus Corbicula; species Corbicula japonica. The sequence continues at coordinate 444,622 of JAZAYU010000041.1, forward strand.
TATCATTAAGATAAACATTCGGACCAAGTTTGAAGAAGACTGAATAAAAGTTAAGACCGCTAGAGTGCGGAATACAATTGTGAACGGATGTCGGACGACAGATTACCTGAGCTAGTTAGCCAATGATACTTTCAACAGTAATTTGAGCAAAGAAACGTTATATGTTTGAATTCACATTCATAACTGTTCTTTTAAGGATTTAGGACCATGTTTGACATATTTCATATCTTGACAATGGATGGTAGGAAATCAATGTAACTTTGAAGTGTTAAAGACATACAAAATATAAGATGATTCACCGAGAAATGTTTCAAGATTTTTTTTATTTAACGGGAGATAATAGGTGTTAACATTTACATTACAGCCTATGGAAAATATCGATTTTTTGCTATTACTTTAAAAAATATTTATTTTTTCAAGAAAGTCTCTTGGTAGAAAACTTAACAAACAGAGTTTGTGTACTATTTTAATAAGAAATCAGATATTTACCGTAGACAATGGAGAAATTAACATTTTTGTGTTTCCAAGGGAGATAACTCAAGACAACCATGTCAACAAGGGCAGATAATCACAAAACATTATCGCTCAACTGTTATTATCTGTAACTTGCCTATTGTCTTTTTAAAGACATTTAATAACTAAATAACTTACATAATCATGGTTACTGTTTGGTTTTAATATGCTAATGATGGGTCTAAGACCTTAATGGACAAAACAACAATACAATGTTATTTATCTTTGTTGACCAATATTCATCACATAAAGAGCAAAATTTGCCAATCCGTATTACTGTTATAATGTATCCATACATAGTTCAGGGCGCCTATACCACGTGACTTATTAGATGTCGTGTACACGCAAAATCACTCGATTCAGGTAGAATTTTGCTTATTTCTCAATAACATCTGTACCGATTTCGACCAGAGAAAGAGCTCCGTACTCCTGTCAAAAGGCAATTTTATTGACATTTAACCTCCATTATCAATCTGCTGCCGTTTTCTCAAACATTCAAAGACAGATTTCGTTTGAAAGTGTTAATTTGCCTTTGAATGTATGAGAACACAGGAGTACGGTGCTCTTTATCTGATCGAAATCGGTCCAGCAATTACTGAGAATTAAGCAAAAACATACCTGAAGCGAGTGACTTTGTGTGTGCACGACATCCAAAAAGTCACGTGGTATAGCCACCCTCTAGTTTCCTTTTTCTACACCCAATTCTGCAAAGCGCGATACGTTCGGATTAAATCTGCGGGTCTGTATTCATATATGTCTGAGTTGAAAACTTATCACGATCCCAGAATATAATATGCATTTCGTTACGAGAATCACAATTAAATAAAACAATTATTTTTACCGAGAAGCAACATGCAATCCATTAGAAACAAATGATTAGAGCTTGTAATTAATCGAACAGAGTTTTTTTTATTTAAAACTATGATTCAAAAATGCGATATCTTACCTCCTCCTCAGTTTTCAGACAAAGTATGTAAAAAGGAGCTGTAATTAACATGTTGTTCTTTGAGTCAGCAACATACAGCCACCAACCTTCATGCTTTATCTGCAATTTTATAAAGAGTACATTACTGGGAATAACATTAGCAAAAATAATTATTATACATCTTTTAACATTTGTGTTTAAAATTAATTGTTAATTTGAACATGAACTAGTTATAATAAACATTAAAAATGCTTAATTAGGGTAGTTATTTTTTCGTCGATTTAGGGTTTAGAAAGCTAGTGTTCATATTTCACTAAGATATTAAAAGAAAACCTTTTATGTGTTCATCTGGACTATCCTCACACTAAAAAGTATGTTATCTTTTTTATTTATTCACAAATAAAGTACTTTCGTAAAACTCTTTAACTAACAAGTATTTAAAAGCCAAACTTGTTTGCGTCGCAGGAATTGCAGGGCTAGGCGATGTCGCTCCCAGCTAGAGACACTATCATTTGAAATTCACAGTAGCGCTATTTGTGCAGTGTGGCGGCCGTAAAAAGTCTCCCCGTACATATAATCAGTACTGTTATCAGTAAAAATAACCCGTTACCGATGTCATGAAGTGATTGTTACGTATATCAGGGCTATCTGTTCAACTTTTTATAAGGTTATTAACTCATATTTAATGTACAACGTATTTAAAGCCAAACTTATAAGTTTATTAACTCATATTTAATGAACAGCGTATTTAAAAGCCAAATTTATTAGGTTATTAACTGTTATGCAATGAACAGCGTATTTAAAAGCCAAACTTATAAGATTATTAACTCATATTTAATAAATAGCGTATTTAAAAGCCAAACTTATAAGATTATTAACTCATATTTTATGAACAGCGTACACAGGCTGTGCGTACAAACAGAGTATTGCTGCAAAAGGAAAGGCATATCTGTCAAGCCTACCATAAGTCCAAAAAAATATCATGCAAAAACCCAAATCAGAAACAAGTATCAATCGTCTTGTGATTGCTTAAAGTTGTATTTACATGGATGTGCTTGTAACAGAATAATATCATGCCATTTATATACATTTCACAACTCTACAATCATTATATTCCACCAGTTCCGAGTTCGAAACGTTAGCCGCGATAGAAATTCGACAGAGCATTCCCTAACATAGTCGTTTTGAATAGGTCATAGAGAGATTTTTAATTGGTCAGTGTTTCGATTCACATTTCACCTCCGATAGAGAATTAAGAATTTTCTGACGATGTCAGATATTACATTAGTTAAAACACGTGACCATTGTCGTTAACAGAGTCAAACTAAGACAACTTTGTGGAAACGTTTGTCCATGTTATAATATCGGTTCCAGAGAAAAATATATGCTATGCTTTAGTTTGTAACATACATGCATTCGCGAACTTCATAATATTTATTAATCTTAGCGTTGACAGAGTAAATAATCAGCATTAACGAAACATATCTTATGCGTGAGCATGGGTTAATCTCTGTGCTATGTTTTGAAGTAATTTAGTAATGCCCAGGCTATATTTGGGTGATAATTACTTCTGGAAAATAAGGGCAATGAACTGGGTGGCTTTCTTTCTTTACTATATTGTTTAACGAGTTCTCTCTCTTTAGTTCTTCTTGAAACTTTTCCCAGTTTTCATCTTCAGATTCCTCTTCAGTCTTCTGCTGCATGCAGTCTGTCTTTCCTTCACCTTGTTTAAATTCATTTTCAGCCTTGGATACAATTTCTGAATTATCATCTTTATCAATTCCCTTCAATATAAAAGAAAGGGACCAGACGAAAACATCTTTATTTTTATTTCATATCAGAAAGTGTATAAACATTTCTGAGACAAGGTTGATCATAAATTAATTAAATTGTTGTACTTGAGCTATAAATTCAATGGCAACATCAAAATATGATTAAACACAAAACTTTAAAATCAATTATATATGCTTAAAGCTCGATTTCCATTTTCAGGGGATATCTTGTTACAAAACAAGGATTTTGTTCGGAATGTAGTCTTTTATAAAAGACTGTTTTAAATTGTATTTTTTGTGACTCCAGGAGATACCCCAAAAATTTGCAGTCCTAATTTGAACGTTTACTATTTTTTGGCATTTGACACAATTCGCAACGAGCTAATATGAAACAATCGAGAAAATACGTTTTTTTTGTCTTTTTCAGATTGTGTTTAAAAAAAAATATTTGGCGATTTTACAAGAATAATAAGGCTCTCATCAGGCTAGAATTGTTTGCAAACCTTCTGTTAAAGGAAAAAGTTTATAAGTTCGGATGCGGTAGATGAAACTCTCGAAAGAACAAACAGTAATAAAGATTAAAAAAAAACAGGAATTTCCCAAATATTTTGATTATTAATAGTGACGATGACTTACCGTCAAATTGACAAATTGATTAAATATATTGTGTTAGCATCATAACAAATATTAAACTTTATTACTGTAAACTAGGTATGATAATGCAGCACTATCAAATCAAACAAAGCTTACAATTGATCCATGTGATATTTTAGTACTTTCATTTCTAAAATGTTGTTTCGCTCGAGGAAACGACTGTTTGGGCTTTTTGGCTTTCCCTTTCTTCTTTCCTTTAACCTGTTTCTGCCAGACCTTAGTCTTGATTTGTGGTTTGTTTTCAATCGGCTGAAGATACATTTTAAGATAGTAATAAATGTTAATGTCTAATTTGAATTCTCTATCATTGTCTTTCAGCTGCGAAAGGAAAATTACATTTTGAAAAGATTAAAAGAAAGTTTTAAATTAGGGCCAGACTTAGAATAAAAATATTCTTTGTTTCCCCATCCCGGCCCAAGCAGGTTTAGTTTGTGTAGGATGGTCAATTGTTTTTTAGAATAATGATCCACATTTAGATATTCTAGGATTTACTCCAATGGTTATAACAACACTCTAAAATTTAAATGTATAGGTACAAAGTTTACATAAACTATAGATGAATGCCTTTCTGCAAAATGACAAAGTCGTCCTTGCAATAACCATGCCCAGGAAAAGTGCTATATAAATAATGAAATAAACTTCCTTATTACTTAAAAATGAAATACAATATTAATAAAAACTATCACATTTTGACAATGAAAACTTTAAGCACTGTAATAATTGTTTATTTAATAGATATATATTCAGTTACTGATCATCTCAGTGTTGCAATTTTTGTAACATGAAACAGGACACTTTCACTCTTTTGCAAATCAAGTGTTGCAAGCAGGACAGCCGGTGATATTACTTTTCTTTCAGTTTCCCTATCACCAACAGGTTAAACAACTTCGTCGTCAATGACAAACATTGTCAACTTTGTTGACTTTCTACAAATTTCGTTGGTTACCAAACAACGACTACTGTCTCCATTTTTAATAGAGACGCAAACAGAATGTTCCCTGGGTTACGGACTTCGCGAAAGGCCCAAAGGATGTCGGTCATATGGTCCGATGAGCAATGAAATTCTGCCGTACCGTAGGAAAATCTTACGTTTTTGTATGTTTAGGTACATTAGTTTTAAACACAATGTGAAACTAGTATTACATTTTATTTCAGAGGTAAGAAACTTTCACCAATAAAACTTAAAATACCAGCTTTTGCTTAAACTGAGTTCATTTCAATTCATAATAACAAACAAAATGGTTGAGATGTACATGCAATCCTTTTACGATACTTCTGGTTTATCAAAGGTAACTTACTTCGACTGCCGATCGCCTGTCTTTCAAACGAATTTGCAAATTTATCCCATGCAACTTTGTTAGACTTCCATTGTTTCCGTGAGATGAAAATCAACGAAGACAACAAAGCCATTTTTAAAGTTCGGTAAAATCGAAACTGAATGTCCTAGACACCGGCATTTGCTCTGTGATTCGTGAAATGTCCCCAGTTTGAGAACAGAATATCCTCTGCCAACGCCAGACAGCCCAAAACCCAATTTTTCATTACATGGCCTTAAGATGATGTTATCAAATTCGCGATTGGACAATAGGTATCATGAAACCCATCACAGATCAGTTTACTGTTACTGAAGAGAAGCAACTGGAATTTATGAAGAAGAAAAGGTTGTTTCCCTTAGATTTAAAGTCGCCAGACAGACCGAGATGTGACATTTTACAGGAACAATGGCCCGACGCTTTTCGCAAGGTATGGGTTATCACCAAGCGTCTGATAATCTTCGACTGCTCTAATACTTACTTGCGATAGGTTTCGTACTTAAAAAAAATGCTTTTTTTCGTATCCAGGTTTTCGCACTAAGTAAAAAATATATCATTTAGGTCTCGGCGTTAAAATTTTTCGGATCCCGCCGATTTTTTTGGGGAGTCGGTGGTGGATGAGGAAACAAATTATAATATTTTATTTGGGACACGTCACAGGAAAAGGTACATTCGGTCATTTACAGTGATATTTTAGTTTTTACTAAATTTAGAAAGAACTTAAAAATATAAATCAATTTCTTATTACTAAAATATGATTTTATTACACATTTTGACAATAAAATGTTTACCGCGAAATGCATTATAAATAATGTCGTCTGCTCAAATTTATGACGTCATTTCAAAGATTGACGTATACTGTTCCAAATGCACCTTTTCCCGTGACGCGCCCCATTTTAGGCATTGATGGTTTTATTTTAGTTCAAAATGCCCGTACAGCATATAGTACCTCAGATTCTTCCATTTCCTTTCCATCTTTTATCTCATCTGTCTTCTCATTATCTTCCTCTTCGTCAACAATGTCACATGCTTCCCCGGTAAACTTGTTTATATCGAAATTAGTAATCATGTTCCTACGTTTCAGCTTCACCGTTACTGTGACCCAACTTCCAGCGGTGATGGATTTGTCTTCATCATCCACAACTGTACACATTAGTATAAATAAAGGCATAGCCTTTTATTGAGTTGTATTTTTATTACTTTTGATCGTTTCTTTCTTTCATAATATAGAAAATATAGAAACTATTGAATTGTATTTAGCATTTGTTTTTAGAATATGTCACTGATAGGCTGATATTAATGATTATTTGCGACTTTTCGGTAACTTTACTTTAAAGTCGGCTTAAAATGAAGCATAATTTTATAAAATAAAATATTATTAAATTTTCTTTCTTTGCCGATAATGGTCTTATAATACGACATTGTTTCGGGCTAATTATTTCGAAAGGCTCAATGTCAAGAATTTTGACCAAAATCGACAGCTTTATTTTGTACAGTCGTTATTATGAATGTAAAAGCTTGTGGTGAAACAAATGACAGAAATCTTCACTATCTTTCATTAAAACCGAAGAAACCCAAGATAAATGTAAATATAATTGGTGAACTATTTCTTTGTTTCAAAGTAAAAATAGTTGAAAATAGTCCCAGCCTATAACCATGATAACAGAGGTGATCTAACGAGCCGATAGTGTAATAGAGTGGCTCGCTTCATGTAATACGGTGTTTTCATTTTACATTAAAATATGAAACATAAAATGTTAAAGTAAAACGTAGAAAACAAATCCTTTTGTGAAAACGATACCGTAAAATATCAAATGTTGTTTGAAATAAAATATCGGTAAATTTTTTCTGAGGCTGCTTGGTCCAGAAGTAACATAATCTTGTGAAGATACGGCAGCAACAATTCTTCCTCGGTCGTGCATTGATATAATCCTATTTCACATGTTCGCTCAGTATAAAATTCTTCCTTTTAATCTTGAGACTTTCAGCAACATTTTATCATTAAGCGCGTATTGTCCTTGAACTTGAAAGGTATCTTTTACGCATGCGCACTCGATATTAGAGGCGGAGTTTCACTTATCGCTTGATGTTTCACTTATCGCTTGATAAGCGATCACTGGACCAGTGGCCTTTTACCTTTCTTTGAATTAAAATGACATTATTAAGAAAAATAACGCTTTTAAAAATGAAGCGTTTTTAAATTAAAAAAAAAATTGAACACGTTTAATTTAATCTGCAGATAAGATAACCCGTTAACGAATTATAAATGTTGTCCTGAAAAATATAACACAACATTAAAACTGTATTCAGAGCTACAATATACCTTACATTTTACTTATGCTAATAAAACTTAAACAATGGCGGTCTCAAACAATTCAGAGATTATTTGCACAAAATTAATGGAGCTTGTAAGTGTCAATTATTTTATTGCTTATGATATAATACAACACAGGTTAACTTATAAACGTAAGAGTTACTTAGTAAATAGGTTACATTTTAAAACGGGTTTAAAGAAATATGTATAGGTTATAGTTTATTTGGAGGCTTGTATGAAAATTAAACGGTTAGGCCCAGTGCAGCTGGGCGACCGTTTAAGTTTTCATACAAGCCTCCAAATAAACTATAACGTATATAATGGTCGAAATTATTTTTGTAACAGACAAAACAGTCTACGCCTAAATTACCATATATGGGTATGCACAAAATCAATAGTCAAAATGAAAGTGGTTTGTCATTCAATGGCACGTAAACATGTAGAATTATGATTTTATTTTATCTGAAAACACCATGTGAACATGACTTACTCTCAGGAAAATACCTGTGTAGCAGTCTGTTCTTGAGTGGAGAAACAAAAGTACATCCGTGGAAGTTCCATTTTACCATTTACTTAATAAATAAATCGTTTATAGCATGTCAAAATAGTTTATATCCCAGTCAACGGGCTTATCTGTGTAGTTTGATCACGACCGACACTTTTCGCTGTTATATTCACTAGGTTATTTGTGACAAGAAATGGAAAGTGCAAATACTGATCAGATGAAATTGATTTTATGGGTGATCTGGATCTAGACTGGCCGCCTATATGATAACAGACGTATCTATGAAATAAAGGGTTAAGCAATTTAAGAAGATTATCATAAGCAAAAAAAGTCAGAGCTAAAAAATTAATATTTAAATGGTATTCTTTTCTTCTGACTTTCTAAGTCACGCCTCCTTGAACACTGTAGACGATCGTTAACGAACTAAATACTCGTACATGTCTATTGATAAATGTTCGAACAATATTATGAAGGAAATCGACCTATAATAAACACATTTTGGACGCGCGACTTTATGAGAATTAAGGTTCGAAATATTTGAAAAACACTGCATTGTGATTGGCTCAAAAATAATTTCAACCATTATATAAGGATATATATGTTTTCTTGTTCATTTGTGTAACGAACATGCGAGCTGTTCTATATTACAATTGCGCAATGAAGAACAAATTTTTTTTATTCAGACAACTTATCAGTCATTGGAACGCTTATTTAAAGGTTGAAATATTATTCTGTTCAATACAACTGCAGTATTTTTCAAATTGTTGCGAAATTTACTTATATAGATCTCTACTAACGCGTCATTGAATTCCCAGTTAGTTAATTTGCTACCATGCTGAAATGAGGTAGCTGTCTGAAATGTTGAATAGATGTTCCTTTATTTTATTAAAAAAAACTACCTACGTCTAAATTCAAATATTGATTGTGCTGCATAATTCTGTTTATTGTCAAAATCAGTTTGATATTTAACTTCATTATTGACTATCTATAACAAACATGGGACATGATGAAATAAATTACTACAAAGATTATTCATTTAAAATTTTAAATATGGCTGTTCATTCCTATAACTAAATCGTTTCCGCAGAGATCCCATCTCTATGATATCTGAAAATAAATATTAATAAGAAGACCCAATGGGTATACATGTATAACTGAGAAAGAAAACCAGTCTATGCTCGCGAATTTCCATTTGTGTATTCTGATAAGGGTTTTTCTGTCTATTCTGATAAGTTTTTTTGGAAGGTCCTAAAAGTCACATCACAGTAAGCATCTAGTAACATCTACATATGTGGTAAACTCACCACAGTGTTAATTTAGCAGTTCTGACAGAATTGTTGTATTTCTTTCTCTTGTTGTAAATATGTTATGCTCTCCCACGTAGAGGAAATAAAGATATATATCTATCTATCATACTTAAATTGAGTTGCAATTTAATAACCAAGCAAAAGTTGATCATTATGATTACAATGACATAAGTATTGTGACGATGTTGACAACACGCGCATTAAAGAAAAGTACAAATTTCAAAGTATACTGCGATATCCTGTTTTGAGGTTAAAATTATGCTATTTTGAATTTTGTAAAAACAACTGAATTGAGCCAATATATGCAGAGTAAATGAAATTAGAAACGGAACTTCTTTTATCACGAAATATATCTGGATTATATACTTCGTGTTTAAATATATTGCGTTGCTGTTATTATCGATTATCGACTTGTTTTTGCCTGATGCATTAACTTGAATTCGCGGTTTAGTGAAATGAAAAGGTGACATTTCATCGTGCACTAAATGAATTGATAATTTTCATCCCTGCTGTAAAATGAATCTTTAATAATGAATGGTAATCTTTCTCTCGTATTTAAAATTAAGTTATTTCTTAACATGCGGTCACTATTGAATATACGTATGTATGTAAAATCCCTAAAATTCCGATAATTTATCTGCCTCGGGCAATATTACCATGACAACTTTAAGGGATAGCTTCATATAATTGGTAATAACAGTGTCAACCGCTTATGAAGAATTAAAGATTATCAATAAGTAAACTAAACATCAAACTGATATTGACAATAAACGTTAAAAATATGAAACACAACGAATATTTAAATTTCCGATCCGCTAAAATAAAGCTCCCACTTTACAAAAGAAGTATAATAGTATGATTATAACACTCACAGATAATCATTATAACACATCATTTGGCTACCGCTTTCAGCACGGTAGAACATTATCAAATCTGCCTTTAAATGGTATTACATTTCACATCTGAAATTTAATGATCGGATTCAAACCGAATTGAGAATATCTCATTAATTGCACGTGTTCTTAACTCCATATCTCTCATACCGTTTAAAACTCAATCACTCTGCTTAATCTGTAGTTTTGTTTTCGTTTTCTTTCTATTTTTCTATGACTATTTGTAATCTCTCTCATATATGCACTACATGTATCTGAAATTATTTATTCCGACTATTATAACGCTTTGAAATGTAAATTATTATGTCTAATCTGTTAATGCTAGATAACGACAATATGTAACAATAATTTAATTGATCTTAACGCCTGAATAAAAACATGATAATCATGTACATTATTATAAATCAAACAATACATGCACAATAACAGTTAAAAAAATACTCGCGTTTCATTATTTTGGCCGCTAATCTTGTTGTTGTAAAATTGCTACTGTTCTCAGCGCACCATAAATTTCAAATAAGTCTTTATTTCATGGGATACGGCTGTTATCCATTAGCAGACAGTGCACATCCAGACCAGACGGCGCATCCGTGTCGTCTAATCAGGATCTTCACTGTTTGCTTTCCGATACATTAAGTTATTTCTGACCGAGAAGTTAACAATATACACCCTGTTCAGGTGACACAGATGTGATTAAATACCATTTTTCAATGTCAATGATTGCAACGCATGTAGAAAAAGCTTTCTAAATATTGAAAATTAAATTTTATATTTGTTCAATCCTCATAATTACAAACAGGACTTAAATATCATAACGTAATGAAATATTTTGTGATTAATGGTTTGATAGTGTTGCAAACACATCATGAAGAAATGATGTTGTTAGCAACGAAACTTAAAATGGTAGGAATGTGGAAATCTGGAATTAGTTAGTTGATGATGAATGCGTCTCATGATTTCGTTTAAGCAGTTTATTTTTGACAATACGTATTCAGATGATAACTTATAATTAAATATCTTTGATCTTTTTGTTAATTGAAAATTTTGATTGAATTAACTCTTAATTAATTTTGTCTAATAAATGTCGAATGTCGTCTAATTGTTTCTTTGCAAGAAAAGATTTTTGGTTTTCTTACTTTTACGAAAGTTCGTATCTAAAAGATAAATTAATGAGTTTCAATTGCCTGCATTTTCAGATGTACATTTTTAGGGTCTTATAAATAAAAGAAGTCTGCTTTAATCGAGAATGAATAAGAGTATGAGAGACATCGGGATACTTTCGGAATCGCTGGGTTGAACAGTTTTAAACTATACCACTACATGTATGTCCCCCCCCCCTTTCTTGCTGGATTCCATCCCGATAAAGTAGTGTTTATAAAACAATACTAACAGCTTCCAATTGTGTTTGATCATTTCCACGTGATCAAGTTGTAAGTTTCTACAACTTTTTCAGATTTTTTTTATTTCAACAAAGTTTCAAGAAATAGCGTCTTTAACAAAAATTTGTTAAAGCTTGTACAGCTAAGCCTGCGATTCGGTTCCGTGTCAAATCGGTTTTGATCGGCGTGACACGCACGCAAAACGCTTCACGGTACACGCTAAGCGGTTCACGTTTCACGATGCACGCTTTAGCGCTTCACGGTTAGAACCGTGTGACCAATCAAATCACAGAGCGGTTTAACCGTGAACCGTGCGACCAATCAAATCGCAGACGGATTGTAACGAGGTTGAGATAACAGTGTCGCTCTTATGCACCACACACGCACCTTGTACATCTAACCCTGTACGGTGGAATTTATAAAATCCAGACCACGAAAACCATGTCTAACTTAAGCGGTTCATAGCCTAGGAATTTTATTTCCCTTGAAATAATTCTGATGGAAAGAAATTACCGGTGTAGCGTGAAATCGCTCAGCCCGTGAGATCTGTCAGACATCCGGTTCCGGCTGATGAATTTCACGCCGCGAATCGTGATAAACGTCAGCCGTGAAAAATGTAAGAACACGATCCTGTGAATTTTCGGAATATTATATTTTCCGAAAACTTTTTTTTTATTTTATCGATTTTCTTGCGGGTTTTTTTATCAGGTGATTACACATGATTTAAATAGAAAAACTGGAATGTTTCAATGCCATATCTTGTTTAGTTTTCGAGAAAATTGGAAAATAAATTCAGTGTCAAACTTCGATTCCGATCGGAATCGACATTTTCCGATCGGAATCCTGAATTTTCCTGTCGGAAAATTTTCCGATCGGAATTTTTCCGGTCGGAATTTTTTCCTATCGGAAAAATTCCGATCGGAAGAGGTGATTCCGATCGGAATGATTCCTGCGTTTATTTAATTCCGATCGGAATGATTCCTGCGTTTATTTAATTCCTATCGGATTCATGTAGCATTTATCTTTCCGAGCGGAATCAGTCCTGTGGGAAAAGTTATTCGAACATTTAGTTTAATCGCAAACTATGTCGTTTTTATAATTTCCAGTCAGTAAAGTCAGTTGTTGTTTTTCTGATGAAAATGAAAAAAAATAGATTGTGATAAAAGAAAAACACAATGTAAACGCACTATTCTGTAAGTAAGTTATTGTTATTATTTTTTGTTGACAAAATCTGACTCTCTTGGTCATGATTGACAACTTGACATTATTGTAATCGTCAACATCGTTTACTGTTTTCGTCAAAATGACTCATTACATTAATTTAGATAATTATCCATATATCTCCATTATTTTTACCTTTTAATACGATAGTGCTGATCAAGAAATACAGCAAAATGATATAGATTAAAGTCCTTTGTTGTGCTCACACAGACACGTTCTCGTGCACCCATACAGCCGTCACATAATACATGTTGTACTTGTATGTGTGTAATATTATATAAAGTTATCTCCAGTATGAATAATTGAAGAGGTGAAATTCGTTATTCAGTTTCTCATTCATGCTTCTATTTTTAACTTCACGTACTTTTTGATTTATATTCTAAGATTACTTGTCAGACTTGCTGATCCTTTTCAGTCCTGTCGGTTATTTTCTTGACAAAAGTTAATCTCATTTTTTTTTAAATTTGAAATTATACAATGCAGATTATGGAGTGTTCTTGATTTGAAAATATCGCGTTAAATACTGAGTTAAAGGTTTCATAGTAAGTTTCATCGTTTTATCGGTAAATCAAAATGGGTACCTATGTTTACTTACTTGTGTAAATTTTATTCCATGAAAAGGGAACTTTAAGCTCAACTTGGTTCTAATCGTTATGTTTCCGATATTTCGGCTAAAAACCGAGACTGCAATATTTCATGTCAAAAAATAAATATTTCAAAACGTTATATCCTTTTCTATTTTAATAAGCGATAAGTTGGTTGTTTTTGAATTACATTTGCATGACGCACGGATACATGTATAACTTCTAAATCACCGGCAGAATATGATCTCTTGGGCAGCAGTCCTGAAATCGGTGGAGAACTCATTTTATAAGAGAACATGTTTAATCGACAATGTAAAAGAAATTCACAAATACAAGTTTTTAAATTCATATAGTTATTGTTGTTATTTCACCTAAATTTTACAATAACTATTGTTTTTTTAAAAAAAGAGAGAAACATGTAATTCAAGAAAAATCAACATTATCTTTAAACAACAGTGCCAAAATGCCACAAAATACGCCCGTCAAAAAGTTTGGCTAATTTGCCACATTTTTCGTATAAATAAAGAGCCAACACTCTTAAGTGCCTGAAGCAACTTGGCTGGTTATCGAACTTGGCAGAGATATTATGCCTACCAACATATTCACCAAGTTTGATAAAGACCGGATGAAAACTCTTTGACTTAGAGAGCGGAAACAGTAATTTTGGACAATTCAAGGGCCATAATTCAGGAGTGCCTTGGGGGATTTGGCTGGTTATAGAACTTGGTCGAGACATTATGCACACCAACATATTCACCAAGTTTGATAAAGAACTGATGAAAACTCTTTGACTTAGAGAGCGGAAACCCTGTGGACACCGCCCGCCAACCCGCCCGCCCGCCGCAGGTGTTCCCATAATACGTCCCGTTTTTCAAACGGGCGCATAAAAATCGTGAACAAGTTATAGTATACAGTAGTGTGTTGTAATTACCATCATCTCAGATTTGATGTAAAAGTTACGTTTTAACTTATATTATTTTGAAGATAATGATTATTAAACAAAAAAGATCGGTTTAATACAAGAATAATAATTCGGTTAAAATCTGTATGAAATTAGGATACCCACATGGTCTCGTACGATTATGGATACGCATAATAGAACTGTTAGTTTGAAAAATTCCGATCGGAATGTTTCCTGTGTTTATTTAATTCCTATCGGAATTCATTTTGTATTTATCTTTCCGAGCGGAATCAGTCCTGTGGGAAAAGTTATTCCGAACATTTATTTTAATCGCAACTTATGTCCTATTTATAATTTCCAGTCAGTAAAGTCAGTTGTTGTGTTTCCTTGTGAAAATGAAAAAAAAAAGATTGTGATTAAAGAAAAACAAAATGTAAATAGCAGACTTCCCGAAAGTTGAAAATATGTGTCAGACATTTGGTCAGATGAGATGTGAAAATCTGTCTGACCGAAACAAATTCCGTCAGACCGAAACATGTTATAAGGCTATTTGCAAGTATAAGGAGTTCAAATTTTTGTCTGACATTCGGTCTGATAACATTAGAAATCTTGTCTGACCGGCTCAAATTTTACCAGACAGGTCCTTCGGTCTGGCAACTTTCGGGATGTCTGAAATAGCATTTTATATATACACTCACTATTCTGTAAGTAAGTTATTTTTATTATATTTTGTTGACAAAATCTGACTCTCGTGGTCATGATTGACAACTTGACATTGTTGTAATCGTCAACATCGTTTAATGTTTTCGTCAAAATGACTCATTACATAAATATAGATAATTATCCTTATATCTCTGACTTTTATCGTCATAATACTTGGTTATTGTATTATATTAAAAAACGATTTGTTTAACTGTTGTCTTACTAGAATATTCACCATATTTTCTGATCTGATCTATTTTGAATTCCGACAGAATTGAGTATTTCCGATAGGAATGAATCCGACTGGAATATTTTCTTTTGATGAAATTTCCAATGGAAATGATATTGATCAAAACCAAGTTTTCATGAACCGTTAAATGTTAAGTTCTTTAACTGTTTGAATAACAAGAAGAGAGTAACATAAAAACTTATTGCGGCATTTCCTTATTCAGTTGTGTATACGAGTTTGTTTTATTTGGCACAAAAAGCACCCATAAAGCTAACAGTACCGCATTTTCAACGTATAGGCTTGAATGTGGAATAAGATATTTCTTTAAATAAAGGATCTCCAGCTTGAAGTATTCCCCTTAGGAAAATTCTGATTCCACTTTCAGCATGCTTAAGCTTATACGATGCTATGCTGTCAGTATGAACAATAATTGTGCATGTATTTAATACATTTATTAGTGTTCGTTGCGCTATTGATTTTAGATCGAGAATATATCAAATTAAATGTTTTTACTTCATCCGTCACTGTGTTTCTTATTCTCTGTGGTGGCGATCCTTACTGAATTACGCTTCGTTTCTCCAAGGCTAGAAATGCAATTTATTATTATTTAAGCAAACATAAAAGAAACTCAAGAGTAAACAATGCTAGAAACTGACTGTATTTCACGTTCAGAATTTGTAGAACGTAGTCCTGTTATATTTTTCATAGACGCATATACAATCTCACTAAAGTCAGATCTAACAAAATGTTAGATCTGATGACGGCCCGCAGTCACTGTACATAAGTAATAGCGGTTTTCCCCCGATTACTATTTTTAGAAAATGCCAACACAGGAAGCGTATTTATAACGCTCGCAAAATGATCTGAAGATGTCATTACATTAGAAATGCATGCAATACTACATAAACACATATTTATATATCTCCAGTAAAATATGTCTTACGCAAGCTGTCAACACTTTCCATGAGTTAAAATACTATTTTTACGTTCACTTTTGCGATTTTAAAGGCGACAATCTGATTGGTTCAACGGGTTGTGATAAAAGCATGTTTTAGTTTCTCGTAGTCAGATCCTGATAGCGTAACGGGTTTCAGGGAATGATTTTAATCAGATTGACGCATACAGAGTGTAATTTAATAAGTTACTTTTCTTGCCTTCGATGTATGTTATTAACTTGGTCTTAGTGATACAAACGATCTATTACAATTATAATAGAGTTTATACATTTGGCAAAAATTCTATAAAACACATGTCAGGCACACAGCTTTCTTCAAATCGATAAGTAAAATATTTTTCTATTATACGTATTTTACGATTAGACTACTAGAAAAATTCTTTCACATTCTGCACTATACAAGCACATTCATCATGTTCATATCTACAAGTAATCTACAAATCAAATGATAAGTTATAATGAAATGTCCGAAAGAAGTTTTATTTTCGCTTGCATGTTGTTGTATAAAATTTATGTTTAAAACATATGCCTGATCGGAAAATATTAACATAACTATAATATAATTGAATGCGTCATTTTGTTTGAAATACAGTATTCATTCAGTTAATTAAAGTGTGTTATTTATTAATTTATTAGTACTAAATAATGAACAAGATTGGTTTCAAATGTTTCGCATAACTGGTTATATAAATTCTTTCATTTTGCCTGTGTAAAGAAAAAATATTAACATTACGAAAGACAAAAACAATCATAAAACAAAAATCAATATTAAAGCGATATTAGACCGGAAGTTGTTGAAATTATTAAACAGGTATTTCAAACGACATTAAGACTGTATAGATACAGATGACTGAAAGTTGTTTTAAGTGTTTAGTCACGTATTCGAGTGTACGAGTAGTTAGAAAAATGCACGTGTTTTAATAGGACATAATATCGGCTGTGTTTCGCATGAATGACCGCGCGATTCGTGCAAAAAGTAAAGAAATGCCAACTACACAGAAATGTAGTCGTCGGTAAATAGTATTATATTTTGATTGTATCTTAAATTTATGTTAATCAAAGTTAATAATAAATCGTTAACGTGTGTTTGATAACGACGGGGAATGAGAATCAACCACCTTTAACATACTCATAATTGAAAATTATTTTCAAAGCAATTGATTTTTCTATTAATCCGAATCCCATAACTGACTGTGTAAAGACGATGTGTTTTGTTTAACATGATAAATACAATAGTTATATGTAAATTTTAATATTGGGTGTTAAAGATCCTCTCTTGTTAACTTATTTCGATAAAAAAGAAGAAATTTAAACGTTTGAGATTAAAGAAAAATTATGACGTTTTCGGGATTCGAACCAACGACCTCGGAACCACGAGTCAAAGATATAATGTTAAGAAACGGTCTAGATCATTAGGCTAATGCGGAATTTGTACGAATGGAATATCATTCCAAATATATACTTGTTCTGGGATTCAGGGATGGATCCAGAGGTCTCTTCGCCGGGGGTTCGGTGCCCCCCTCCCCCTTCACAAAAATGAAAGGAAGTAGCGCGTTTGGTGTTACCGCACTTCTTTACTCAACCATGCCAACTATATAGCTATAGCTGTTTAATTTGACTGAAAACAGTACACTATTAAAGACGGGAATCTCTTTTAAAAGAGAGAAAGTCGAGTTTCTTTTTTCCTCGGTGAAGAGGCGACCGCCACCTCCGAGCTCTACGTTTTACATTCTAAAAGCTGAAAGCGGTATTTGTGTATTTCATTTTAATAATGCATAGATTTTGATTACTAAAATAGACCAGATAATTATACATCTATGCGCTGTCTACGGTAGAATACTAGGCCTAACCCCCGCCCAAGAGATCTCCAAAAGATTAGAATTGTTCAAGTTATGTCACAACTATCTCATCTACAACAAATTTCCCACAATGCGGATAATTATATTCTTAAGTTGTCATCTATTATATATTACAATTACGATATAAAAATTCACTGCAGTATTTTCGCTAGTCTGGTTCCCATCGTTCTGTTAACTGTGCCGGGCCCGGTCGAGAAGACACTTCCGTGCCGATAACGTAACAAGAATATATATGTGCTCAAACTAAGCTAAACATTAGACGGGCCTCAGTTTTTATCGCATGTATTAGTACAGTGGTTTTATCACTTGTACCCGTCCACTGCTGGATGCGAAATAGACGAGTTTATTTTTGAAAATAGGATGTCATTTCTTAAAATGGACCCGTCCATTTCCTGCTGCCAATTGCCGCAGGCTAACGAATGTCACCTGCTGGTGTTGTACATAAATATACACGATATGGTGTAATGGTCGAAGCAGATTAAGCTGCAGTCATTTTATTAGATGCTTATATTGTCATATTTTCAATATATGTTGCTAATAAAAATGAAATGTCGAGGTTTAAAGCTTAAAATATTTCAGAGCGAACTAAAGAGTATAAGCGATATCAGATATTATTGTGAGAATCACCGAATTAATGCTTATAATGAAACATACCACCAAACTTGTGCCCCTATAATCGGTGTCCGGCGGGGGAGGGGGCATTTAGCTTTTATATGGCCACCAAAACATATTGGTCACCTACCATAAATGCGTATGAAAATGAAAATAGCAATGTAGATGCTATTAAATGCCGGAATTTTAAATACCAAAAACAGCCATCATCATCAGCAGCAGCTGCTGCATCATCATCATCATCATCATTATTATCATCACCATAATCATCATCATCATCATCATCATCATCACAGTCTGCAGTAGCAGCATCTGCAGAACCTACAATAAACAGTTTATTTAAATTACAAAGATCCCGTGGTCTCCGATGAATTATATTGCAAATCTGCAAGCCAAAAAATAAAAAGAAAAATAACATGTGATGACGAAGTTTGATGATGATGATGATGATGATGATGATGATGATGATGATGATGATGATGATGATGATGTTTGAACACGATGAAACAAATATATCTTATCATTTTACTAAGTTTCTTTTTTAAATTCTGAACTTTTATGTATAACATTGTTATAATCTCCATGAAACAAGAACCGGGAAGAAAAAGCTACTTAATGCTCCTGACTTGCACGTTCTCCTTTTTGTACTCTATGGTTGCATTAGATCACTTAAAAACGCGATAAAAGATGCGAGTCGGGATTTCGCATCGCGTTTAGACGACCTCCTACCGTGATCTTATCGATTTCGCATAGTGTCTTCATAATTTACCAACCTATAGATCGGCAGAGCGAAACGATTGTCCCCAGAAACATCAACACATATCCTGGTTTGGTAACCCGTCTGATATACTAGTTTCACGCGGTAAATAATCGCAAGATTAAAAATGTCATAATTTATTTAGTGCACGGAACAAATTAAATAGTTAAGATAATGTCATTTTTTACAGCAATAACATTTTGCGGAGTGTATAAGGATATAATGATAATCGCCGTACAAATATATTCGGAAGGTGTAATCGGTGCAAAAATGTATTAATTAAGGAGATCAGTTAAAGAAAATTCACCGAAAAGAAAGCGCCCAATTCCTTTTGAAATAGAGTACAGTTTTAAGTTTGTAACCCGTCTTATATACTATTGTCACACGGGAAATAATCGCAAGATTAAAAATTTCATACATATTTTATTTATTTAGTGGACTCAACACATTAAAAAAATAAAATTAGGAGTTAAATAGTTAAGAAAGTGTCATTTTGTACAACCATAACACTTACGGCGTATATAAGGATATTATTGTGATAATTGCTTTACAAATAAAACACGCGAATATTCTTCAAGTGTAAACGGTGCTAAAATGTATTCATTAAGAAAAGCAGTTAATTTAAAAAATGCACGCTTTCTTTTCGGAATAGAGAATACTTTAAAGTTTCTTTTTTATATAAACATTACTTCATAAGAATCCAGCGGAAAAGGGAGGGGGTTATACATGTCGTTAGTGCTATAGTTAAAATTGTTGAACCCAGCGATTCCGAAAGAATCCCGATGTCTCTCATACTCTTATTCATTCTCTATTTAAGCAGAGTTCTGCCTTATTTTATTTATAAGACTCGAAATAAATGTGAATGTGCATCTGAAAAATGCAGGCAATTGAAAAGCTTTATTTATTCCTTAGATTCGAACTTTCGTTAAAATAAGATCAAAAAAATTAAACTTGCAAAGAAACAATTAGACGACATTCGACATTTATTAGACAAATTCAGAATTCATTCAATCAAAATTTACGTTATATTCCAATTAACAGAAATTCAAAGATATTTAATTATAAGTGATCATCTCAATACATACTGTCATCATAAACCGATAAAACAAAATCATGAGACGCATTAATCATTAACTAAATTCCAGATTTCCACATTCCTGCCATTTTAAGTTCATTACTACAAAACAATGAGGATGACGTGTTTGAAACAGTATCAAGCATTAAACACAATATATTTACTTGTACACTTTTATTAACTTATGAGATTTAAATCCCGTTTTTAATAATGATGAGTAAACATATACGCCTATATAAATTAATTTTCAATATTTAGAAAGCTTCATCAAAAGTCCAAAATATTAAGTTGTAGATTAATAGCTAATCA